>JARBWK010000003.1:156628825-156655842 GCA_030556195.1 Anolis apletophallus | reverse complement strand
AATTACAGGAAAGGAGATTCCACCTGAACATTAGGAAGAACTTCCAGAGTGTGTGCGCTGTTCAACAGTGGAATTCTCTGCTTCAGAGTGTGGTGAAAGTTCCATCCTTGGAAAATTTTAAACAGAGACTGGATGGTCATCTGTCATGGATACTTTGATTGTGCTTTCCTTGCATGGCAAGGGGGTGGACTGAATGGCCCATGTGGTCTCTTCCAACTTTATGATTCTATGATCACACTGCCTTATTCAGCTTGTGGTCTACTAAGACGGCCTTATGCATGTATTGTTGTCAAGCGAGGTGACACCTATTCTATATTTATTTATTTATTTATTTATTTATAGTTCAAACTTGCTATACCGCCACTCCCCGAGGGCTCGGAGCGGTTTACAGTTTGACATAAAAAATACAGAGCATACAACAAGACAAACAACATCGACAGGGAATGACAAAACTAACAAGAAGGGGAAGCCAAGCTCGGGCCCATGTGGGCCGGAGCTTTCTAAGGTCAGCTATCAGGCTCGACCGTCGAATGGGGGAAGCCTAGGAGGGTCCCACAGATCGAACAACGTCCTCAGGGACTCGAGATCCATATGGTCGCGATCGTCGCAAGCCTGTGGCTCCGGGTTCGCCAGCGTCGGATTATCAAGCTTCCTGGGGTGGGGGTTCATCAATGGGGGAACCCGGCGCCTGAGGTTGGTGTTCCTGAAGGTTCTGGGACGGAACCCTCTGGATGTTGCAGAGCAGGGCTGGGATTTCCTCTGGCCCGGCCCCCTGCCCCACCTTCGGCCCCTCCTCTGTTTCGTCTGAGGTGGCAGAGGGTTCTTCCGTTGTTTACTAGTCCTCTCGCCTTATCTCGGACCGTGCCCCGCGGCGGCCACCGGCTGTCCATGGCCTCTAGGCGCTCCATCGGGGCACTGGGGGGGAGGGCCGGTGGTGGTGCAGCCTGTGGGCTGGTCATAACCATGGGGATCGCTGCTAATCGGTCGGCTCGTCGCAAGGACCCCTGAGACGTCAAGCGCCTCCATCAGGGACCCCATCAGGAACCCCGGGGGCAGCGGTATGGCGGTGCTTGTGGCCTCCAGTGAAAAGGCCGGCGGTGGAAAAGCCGGCAGTGGTGGCCGCTTCAGCATGGAGACCGCAGGGGGCGTGGTCGCAGCCTTTGGGGTGGATGAGGGGGGTGGGCCTAAAGACGCCAAACTGATCAGGGTCGGCGCCATGTTGATACAGCCGGCCAACGCCATCTCCATCGGGGTCGGGGGAGCCCGGTGTCCCAATGCCTTCCACGGGCTCCACCACGGCACCGCCACCCGTCCGGCTGATGCTTCCCCCACGGATGGGGGCCCTTCCTCAAGGAGGGGGTCTCCCTCAAGAGGCAGCCAACCATCCTCCAGGAGCACCTCCCGCGGTGTGCTCCTCGAGGTCTCCGTGCACCTCTCCTCCGCCTGGCTCCTCGGAACACTTGGACACTTGGCGGGCCCGAGCGGTGGCCGCTCAGGGGGCCAGAAGCAGTCGCCTCACTTGTCTTCCTCTCCACTGGGCCCAGGCGCAGCAGGTCCAGGCATGGCGGGTCCGGCGCTCCGCCGGCCGCCACCTCCCCAGTCCCGGGGCGGGGGTCCAGGCGGCGCGGGCCATCCACACTGCAGAGGGGCGCCAGCATCGGTCTCAGCTCCTCTATCTCCCTTAGCCAGGCGGCCAGCCGCTCGACCAGCCGGCTGAAGCCAAGAAGGAGGTGGGTGAAATCCGGCAGCGCGTCCTGGGTGGTGCCCTGGATGGTGTCGGGAGGGCGGTCGCTTGCCTCCCTCTGGGTGAAGTTAGGGGGGGTGGGCATCTCAGCCTCCTCCAAGCCCAGCCAGGGAACAGGGGACCATGGCGAGCAATTCCAGGGGGACGCTGTGGTCGCTGCGGTCGCTGTTGGTCCAATAGTCCTCCTGAGGCCAGCGTCCCTTCATGCTCGCATGGATCCTGAGAACCGAGGCCGGAGGAGAGTCTACTGAAGAAGCCAGTATCTGCCGCATACCAGTACAGCCATCGGTGTGGGGGTGAGGCAACCCGGACGCCTTCCTTCCCCTGTTCTGGCAGGCAGGGATGGTAACAATGGAGCAGCTGCAGGCAGAAGTTTTAAAGGCTCCTGCTCTGTTTGCTCCTTCTCTCACCGGTGTGGAGGTGAGGCAACCAGGACTCCTTCCTTCCCCTGTTCTGGCAGGCAGGGATGGTCACCCTAACCCTAACCCTAAGAATACTTTCTTTCACTTCTGTGCATTCCAAATTTTTTGCTGACGTGTAGTACCTTACATTTCCCCATGTTGAAATTCATTTTGTTAGTTTTGCCCCAGCATTCTAGTCTGTTAGAATTGTTTTGCATTCTGATCATGTCCTCTGGAGTATTAGCTATTTCCCCTAATTTGGTTTCATCTGCAAAGTTTATAAGCATTGTTTCTCCCTCCTCCTTATGACATCATTTCAAATATTTAAGCATGGCTGTCATGTCTCCTCTCAACCTTCTCTTCTGCAGGTAAACATACCCAGCTTTTTAAGATGCTCCTCATTGACCATAGTCTCCAGACCTTTAATCATTTAGTTGTCCTCCTTTGCACACCTTCCAGCTTGTCACTATCTCTTTTAAATTGTGATGCTCAGAATTGAACACAGTATGCCAGGTGAGGCCTAACCAAAGCAGAATACAAAGGCGTCATGACTTCCCTCAATCTGGGCATTATATTCCTTTTGATGCAGCCCAAAATCCCATTGGCTTTTTTAGATGCTGCATCACACTTTTGGCTCATGTTCAACTTGTTGTCCATGAATACTCCAAGATTTTTTTCCACGTGGATTGTTGTCAAGCAAGGCATCACCCATTCTTTGCATTTCATTTTTTCTGCATAAATGGATTATCTTGCATTTGTCCTTGTTGAAATTCATTGGGTTAGTTTTGGCCCAGCTCCCTAATCTGTTAAGGTCATTTTAAATTCTGATCCTGCATTCTGGAGTATTAGCTAGCTACCTTTCCTAGTTTGGTGTCATCTGCAAACATGATAAGCACACGGTCTAAACTTTCATCTAAATAATTAATAAAGATGTTGAGCAGTACTGGGCACAGGTTCAAATTCTGTGGCACTCCACTAGTTACTTCTTTCCAGGATGAAGAACACCCTTTGGGTTCAGTTGCTTAACCAATGATGTGGCAACTAAAAAAGCCAATATGATTCTGGGCTGCATCTATAAGAACATAATGTCTAGATTGAGGAAGAAATAGTCCCATGCTATTCTGTGTCTAGTTCTGGATACTGACAAGTTGGAATGTCCAAAATGATAAAAGATCTGGAAGCTAAGTCCTATAAAGACCAGTTTTGAATTCTCTTATAGGTTGCTTCAGGGGCCCTGAGATGAAACAGATATATTAAATGCATGCATGCATGCACTCATACACATATACATACTTGCACACATACATATCTTTCCTTCAAAATCCTAAACGATGGCAGAACAACTTTGTAAAGATGACCGCAGCCTACATGCTTGTTGTTTGAATCTCTGCATCTTCAATACACTCTTTCGCTGCTACCAATAAATTGTGAGGAGGCTTGTGTTTCTCAAGGATACTGAGACTTGTTTTAAACAGGCTTGAAATGTTTATTTTCATAATAGCGTGGTGGTTACAGTATGTTCAGAGCTTATTTGGTTACTCATCCGAAGAGGCAAATCTTATGGTTACTTTAACTACTACAGGGTTCTGTGGTACCAGACTTTAACAACTCTTTCCGTTGTTTTCCACCAGTCTTTACCACAAGAAACACCTCTCTGTCCTTTCAATAGGCCACAGACTAATTCTACCTTCTCCAAAGGCTTCAGACCAACTCCTTAACTCTGCTCTTTCCAAAGGTACAGACAAGCTGCTTCTCCAACAGCTACTGCTGGCCAACTCTCTCTGGCTAATAGCTACTGGCCAACTGACATTATCTAACTGACTGTTCAGGATTTAACCATACAAATAAACACCAATAAACACCAATAAATACAAAACCTACAAATCTCATAACACATACATTCACCTCACTACAACCTTATTTAAGTTTTCACAACTTGCTGACTGGTTCCTTCCCTCCCCCGTTAGAATGTTTAATCAAAATAGAAGTTGGCTAAATGTACTGTACTCTCTAGAAGTAATGAAAAAAAGATGTCAAAGCTTGTTAAGGTCAGTGAGCAAAACATCATGGCCTGCATAGTATTATGGAATTATTAATTAAAAAATTATATATGAATAAAAGCATCTGGTGAATGAATAAGAATACTTTCTTTCGCTTGACTAATTTAAATGCCAGCTGCATTAAATGCCCTCAACCATATTTTATCATAAAGGCTTTTACAGAGTCAGTCTGCTCATGAGAATGCAGAATTTATGTGAATTGTAAGGTCTAGGTGTACAATGATATCAGCCTATATTCACAATCATAAATCAGAAACTTGAGAATATAAACATTAAACTTTGCAAAATGTCTGATGGATTAAATATCATGATGGAAAACACACGAGATTAAGAAAATAAAAGTGTTTCAAAGCAGAATAAATCAGACTGCTTTGTTTCAGAATTGTTGAGCTCATTCTAAAAAATGCTTTACCTCACTGTGGATGTTGTCTTAATTTGTCTTTTTAAATCCTGTTTAATGTCAGCCATCATTTGATTTTGTGTTATGGTGATAACGAGGCATAATTTATTTTTCATTTTGCTGCATTCTATTGCTAGGCTTGGACATTTAGGACATTTATGTGTAGTCAAACCACTAATCACTAGCAATAATAGAATAATAGGATAATTGAAAGCATGTAGTATTTAGTAGATCAGGTGCAAAATTCATCACCATCAGCCAATACCTAGAGAACTGAACAGCTGATGCTACAACTTTTCATAGGATGTCTATCTTGATTTGGTCACCAGAGAAGCAGCATAGGATAATATGTAATGTAGTTAATCGATTGGACAAAGGATAATTCTGCATGCAGTGTGCATATGCATGCATTTGTAGAGTTCACAGTCAGTTCATGAATCAAGCAAAAGGTGGAAGAGAAGAAAAAAGGAAAACGAAATGAAGAAAAGCTTTGAAGGAAAGCAGAGTAGATTGTTTTATAGCAGTAGGGGGCTGCAGTCATGGAGATGAAGAAAAAGGCAGAGGACAACAAAATAGAAGCAGTGAGCACAGTGAGTCAGTGGGTTATTTTAACAGGAGGAAATGTACTGAAGATCATCCCTAAATAATCCCCCCCCCCAATGAAATGGCTCACTTGTAATTCAGGCAGACAAAATGGATGAGATGGCGAGACAATGTTTACAAGTACTCTTGTAGATTTAAAACCCCTGAGACAAAGTTTAATACCCCCATATATTTGAAACTCAAAGTACATTTAATAATCATGTGGGTATTGGGTTATTTACATCAGACAGGGCATCTCAAACCTTTATCACTGTGAACTCCTATAACTTAAAAGTTGTGTTAGGATTTCAAAAAATGTAACACTTCCACTTCCAGAGTCAGATCAGTCTCTATCCATTGAGAAGTCAAAGGAAAGGCTTTAAAAAAACTTTTTGTCACTCAATGGAGAAAGTAGTATTAGTCCAACGAGAAGGAAAACAGCAACAGCTTTCACTTCAACCTGGATAAACAGAACAGAAGTGATTCAAATGACTTTCTATTAACCAATTCACATAGTGGACTCAGGGTAAACTCAATGTGAGGGAGAAGACAAGGAGAGTGGCAAGGCTTCGGACAAAGAGAGAGTGCGTGCAATCACCTGTCTTACCTGTGTCCCGATGCCGAATTCTCCTCAGCACTTGCTGCCATCAAAGAATATCATGGGAAGTGTAGTCTGGCAAAGAAGGTGGGAGGGAAGCACTTCTCCTGCTAGCTCAGAGGACCCCCGCAGGCCGGAAGAAAAAGCCCAATGGGCCACTTCTGGCCTGTGGGCCATAGTTTCCCCATATCTGGTGTAAAGTAATTGGAGAGAATAGGTATAAGAGAAATGTTTAAGGGTTGGGCTTGAAACAGGAAGCTCTATATTAAAATTTTAATTTGACGTGATCATCAAATGCCACCATCTTTCAGTCACCCTAATTCATGAAATTTATCATGAAATTTATCAATGACTCCCTCCATGTAAGTAACATTTTAATCTAGGTAACAACAGCTGTGTTGCAATCTGAAGGTTGCAAGTTTGATTCCCAGGCTGGTTTGGACACCCAGCTGTGAGCCCTGTCCACTGTTTACCTAGCAGATCGAAACAAAGCCAGCTGTGAGTAGATAAAATAAGTACCGCGCAGCGGGGAAGGATTTTTAAGGACTTATAACAAATAACAACGAATAAGGAAGATTGGCTGCCGAAGTGGAATGCGGAACCAGGCTCTCATCTGAGGATGAATCAACAGCACCCCCTTGTGATGTAATGGAGTGACTGCACCCTTCAAAATGTAGCCAGATGGAAAGATCCTTTGTCTGTTTGTCTGCACAACTGTATTGTAATCGTATGTCAATCCGGCAGGGACTGTCTGCCGTATGTGTAATGTAATCTGCACTGAGTCCCCTTCGGGGTGAGAAGAATAAAGTGTATTATTATTATTATTTAAGAGGGAGTTTTTCAATATACAGGTGAGAGTGAAGTTCATTCTAACTGACCTCTTAATTAAAGACAGTATATATTAGATCCATGTAACCTTTTACGCTACCGTATTTTCGGTCTTTAACATTAGTGATGTTCATGGATACTTACTTCTTGGTAAGTGGATTACTATGTGTAGAATCAATCCTAGAGCTATCTATGTTGTATTTGGGATGGTTGTGAAGATATCATATTAATAATATTTATTTTATAGATATATTGAATAACCATTATTGAAGCCTTACAACCTAACGCCCTGAGGAAGCTCAGTTTCGAGCGAAACCTGGTGGATCCTTTCCATCTAAACCCGTTGGCGATATTGGCTTTGTAAGAGTGTATGGAGGATTCCTGGATACACTTTCGGTTGTGCTCTATTGGAATGGCAACAACTTCCATTCCCTTCATGGTGATAGTATAGCTTATAGCCCTCTTGACTGAAGTCACCTCTGCTACAATTCATTGATGGTTTTATTGAGCTTCTGGATCGCATGTCTTTGTGACTAGGATAATTCGCGTTTTCACGGTGTCCATATTGGATGACTATGGACTTTTTGCAGCTCACAGCAGCTGCCCACACATGGATTACCCCTGCTAACACCGGACGCTGAACCCCATTGTGGGACTCTGTGATGCGGATAGCCTGAGTTATCATTTGGGGACAACGCAAACTCCGTTTTGGTTTGTTGCTTTGGACAGAAGTATCCAGCTTATGGAAACAATCTGAGATTGGTGGATTGGTATACATTTATTGACTGAGTTATCCACATATCATGGGCAACTTGGGACTGTTAGTACCTTTACTATATCCTGGGGAATGTCCCAGTGTAACTGAATGCGTTCAACCAGTGTATTGACTCCTGCACTCCATAAAATTGTAATATCTGTATTGATACTTTTTGTGATATTTTGAATAATTGCATGATATATTAGACCTTTACAGACCTACAATATATTGAATTTTGTAATAAAACACCTTACTATAGTTCTGAGTCTGTGTGTCCCTACTGTTTATAGCATGTGTCAAAACCCCCCAGATAATCCTAAATATATTAGGGAGTCTTGTTCTGGATTTTTCTCATTGCTATATAACCCCCAGGCCACTGTGGAAAATGTGCCAGGTATACATTTACCCTAAGCAAGTTCCTGCTACTTTTGTTTGCACTTTGCTGAATGTTCTGGCCAGAAAGGTATTCTAGCATAACAGTGAAAAATGAGTCATTACTACCGGGAAAGGAAATGCCAGCATTTCACTTTTCATCTCCCCATATAACCAAATGCTAGATAGGTAACTTTTAAAATTTTATTTAAAATATCTCTTCTGCTGGGGAGCCTTCATTTTAATTCAATGGGGGAAAATTGCCAGTTTGTGACTTCTGTCTCACACAAGTCATATGAACATCTAATGTGCCATTCAGTTCTCCTTATGCCTCCCTGATTAGGGTAAACTAATTCATTATTGTGGGGGAAACAGATTTGTATTACCTTGCTATACAAGAGAGTATATTACTCTAAAAGGAACAGAGCTACTACTCATACAAGTAATAAACAGATTTCACTCTTCCCAATAAATAGGGGAATTCATGTTGAGGCACAGGGGGCATAATTCACCCTGACAACTGAGACAAGTAATATAGTACATGCACTTATTGACAAAGCTGTATTTTTGAACCAAAAACAAAGTAGTTTCCATGGCAACTGCCACACTATGTAATCTCAATACTGAAGAAAGGTAAGGAACTTGTTTTGTCAAGACAGAACTGTTCCGACACATATGTACAGTTAAAGGGGTTTTGTAAAAAATAAAATAAATAAAATCATAAACTTGGGAAACAAATGAGTGTATGTGTGCTGTGATATGAAAGACCTAAACTAAAATACCAAAGTGAAAATGTGAATTTTATAGTCCAGCTATCTTTCTTTAAAAGTACTCTATAGCACTCCAACCAGCAATCTTGCGCCACACCCAAAGGGGCTATAACTGTTTGAATTATTTTCTATGTGTTTGGTGATGTGATGGTGTTGGTGTGTGGCGTGTGCTGGAGTTCTAGCAAGAAATGCTGAAGGAGAGATCCTGAAGAAGCCTTATTTCTCTGAGGAGACCTATGGACAAAGGCTTAGCTCTGGAGAGCAGTTTGGACAAAGGCTATGGTATAATAGCAGTTACTTCAGGTTTATTTTTCATCTCTCATTTGCTGTAAAGGTGAAGATGTTTTATTTTATGTTACTTACAAAGACTATGTAAGTTTGTTGCAATGCTTATTTTATATGCAACATTGCCAGTTTTGTGTTATCTCTGCATAGTAAATAGAGTAAAGATTTTTTGTTCACTTTTACTACTGGTCTGAGAGTTTTTGCATTTGGACTCTAGGTACTGGGCGTTGGGTTAACACATTGGCTTTTTTTGCCGCTGCATCACATTGTTGGCTCATGTTTAACTTGTTGTCCACAAGGACCCCAAGATCTTTTTCACATGTACTGCTCTCAAGCCATGTGCCCCCCATTCCCTATCGTTGCATTTCATTTTTTTCTGCCTAAGTGGAGTATTCATTTTGTTAGTTTTGGCCCTTCTTTCTAATCTGTCAAGATCATTTTGAATTCTGCTCCTGTCCTCTGGAGTATTGGCTATTCCTCCCAATTTGGTGTCATCTGTAAACTGATGATCATGCCTTCTAACCCTTCATCTAAGTTAGTGGTTCCCAAAGTGGGTGGTATGACCCCTGGTGGGCGGTGGAGCGATCTAGGGTGGCGCTGGAAGGCTCAGGAGAATTTGGGGAGGGGGGCTGAACCCCTGTAAGGGAGCGGTGGGGGTGGTGGCATGAGCCAGACAACAGGCTCTCATCCATCTGTGTGTGTGTGTGTGTCTCTCTCTCTCTCTTCTTCCTTCCTCCTGCTCCCTCCTCCTCCTCTCGCCAAGCAAGGGATTGTGGGAGGAAGCGGAGCAGAGCACACGCCCAGCAAACATGGCTGCACCATGAGCTGCCTCCCAGAGGCTCTCCACCGCCGCTGCTCCTACCACCTCTGCCTCTTCCCTGGGCCGCCTCACCCTCAGCGCCAGCCTGAGGCTTGAGTCAAGGCCTAGAGCGGGGAGGGGGGAAAGGAGGAAGGAGCCAGCGAGGGAGGAAGAGGAGAGAGAGGGACCCCCTCCTCCCTCCCTTCTCCTTACTTCCTTCCCTCATCGCCCGCCTCTCTTTTGCCTATTGACCGCTGTTGCCACCCCTGCCAGGAGGGGCCCAGCTAAGGTGGGCCCAGGCACCCAGGCTGGCCTCCCCATGGATAGGAATTACCCCAGTGCTTACCTTTCTATTCTAAGTTCAATAAATAGTTTCATAATTTCAAACTTCAATGTTTCTAATTTACAAATTTATTATATTTTACAAAAAAGGTGTCTGTTTAATTGCTATTAAAATTTAAAGAAAATAATTTCTAGGGGGGCGCTGAGTACATTTTTTTCTGGAAAGTTTGGGAACTACTGATCTAAGTCATTAATAAAGATGTTGAACAGGACCAGGACCAGGACGGAACACTGCGGCACTTGTCAGGATGAAGAGGAAGCATTGGTGAGCACCCTCTGGGTTCGTCCACTTAACCAATTACATGTCCACCTAACCATAGTTTTGCCTAGCCCACCTTTGACTAGTTTGCTTGCCAAAAGGTCATGGGGGAACTTGTCAAAGGCCTACTGAAATCCAGGTACACTACATCCACGGCATTCCTCGCATCTACCCAGCCTGTAATTGGCATGGCTTGTTTTTGATAAAGCCGTGTTGACTATTAGGAGGAAGGGAAGCCTGGGGAACCCTCTCATTGTTGCCAATGGGCCGCATCTAACAGTATTTTTCAGTTGTGGGGCGAAAACGACTATCCGGTTACCTGCCCTTTTTCAGGAGGTGTGCAAAAATGGAAAAGGGAGTCTACCAGTATCCGACCAGCAAAAATGGATCAAGGTTCATCCAAAATGCACAAGCTTAGTGATTAAGTGTTAACTATATTTGTGGCACTAAAAACAATGAGGAGTTTAGTGACAACTTAAGTATAAATAATTATGTAAGATTTATTTTACTTCTGCCCTAATTGGGGCACATTGTGGCCACTAGCAGTATCCACTGGGATTAATGAAATGTTATGTGCTTGCAGTTATAATGTTTTAACCGCAGAACTTTCCTAGATCATAGACTGTCCATGTTACCAGATGAGTAAAGTGTGGTCCTCATTTTCCCCTGCACACCTACATAGGGTTGTAAAAGGGAAGACACTTCAAAAGTGAGCAACTAGTTATCCTTTAAAGTAGAATCCATGACAGTCCAGAGGAAGGAAGGAAGGAAGGAAGGAAGGAAGGAAGGAAGGAAGGAAGGAAGGAAGGAAGGAATTTTAACTCATATACACAACTAGGCATCCAGTGAAACCTCATTTTTATTTGGGGCTTCAATTGCCTACTCAATGTGGATATAATTCAGGGGAAATATTCTATGGCACCCCATAAAATAATAATGCCTCAAAGAATATGAAAGTTGGAACTGAAGAGTGATTGAAAAAAGGTACTAACAAGGCAATCATTGTAACCATAAAATATTATTTCTTTAAAACTTTTTGAAAATAGTGATTTTGATAATAATTTATTGAGAAGAAAGTTTTAGAGACATAATCCCAAACCAAAGAGTGAAATAAAATGGCAATAACTCTGAGCTTTTGGACTGCCTTATAAAAATTAACCTAAAATACTTTTTCTAGCAAGTGATATGTAAAATGACTGACCAAAGATAAGAACCATGGGCATAAATATGTCATTTTCTCCTTAAATTCAAAAAAGGCCTTAGGTTCTGCAGTAAGGTGATATTTGTCTACTGAAGATTGCACTCCATTTAATGTATTAAATTATGTATGTATCACTGTGGAAGCGGTTTCAATATTAAAATAGTTCCTTTAGGCCAAAGCCTCTCAAAGTTCTTAAAAGAAACCATTATAAGTTTCTTTTCTCCCTTTTCATTAAAAAATATATCCAAATATTTTTGAATATTTGAGCATTAGTTTACTGCTTTAAAAATAAAGAAGATTATAACAGCCATTGTTATTAGTATGGAAACATTACAGAGTTAATAGGATTAGCAGAGAAGAATCAGAGCATTTAGTCTTTTGAAAGCACTCGATTAAGCTAAGAATAGATTGTTAAAGCTGGATATGTGACTAGAAAGGATATTATGGTCTGGTGTGTGGTCTTTCCACTGTTTTCTGTTTTAGTGGTGTTTCTCGCTAGATTTGAAAGTATTCTCAAGAGGAAATTGCTCGAGACAGGCAAGCTTGTTGAATTTCATTTTACAGAGACAAATATAAAATTCTATATTAAGGCACAAAACCTAACTGCACCTGTATAGGGTAGGGGATATTTGGCACATGTGAAGAGAACCTGGGGGTGATTTTTGACTATAACTAAAAATAAGTCATCGGTGTGATGCTGAGGTAAAGAAGGTAAATGCCATCTAAGCATTAATAAAAGCATAATTTCAAATTTGAGGGACACAAATAGTCCCCCTATATTCTGTGCTGGCCAGGTTTCATCTGGAGGATTGTAACATGTTCTGTGTTCCTCATAGTTGGAAACGGCAAAGGGCAAGGCACACTTACATTAGGCTGGCTCAAGCTTTGTTGAACCCAAAACTTCAAGCCAAGGAATTATGATAATGATGATGATGATGATTTTATTTCTTATCCACCTCTCCCTATGGCTTGAGGCGGGTCGCAGCAGTTAAAAACACACAAATACTATAAAAATTCTACAAACCCATACTAAAAATAATTACCATAAAAGATACAAATCAAAGTATTTCTGTAAAATACTTTAATCAAACAAAACAGTGTTGAAATTATTTCAGATCATTTTTGCCTTGGCCTGATTTTGTCCCAGCATCATTGTTGTGTTCCTGCATTGGAGGAGATTTAGTTCTAGCATAACTCAACTTCTATCTCAAATGTCCCCTAACCCCATTAAATGTTTTGGGATGTTTCAGCTGTTAGAATGACTTTATGCCTAAACCTAAACCCAGAGGCACTGTGACAAGTCCAAGAACCAATATGCTGCCTTTCAAAAACAGGTATGTTTCAAATGCTAAATATGTATGGGAAGCCTTCTGCTACCTACCTACTACAAAAGCAAATAGCTCATCCTGGATGTTTCTAAGAGCCCTTCCAGACAGGCCTACGATTGTGTGACCTGTCGAGCTTTTACCTGAGGTGCCCTAACAATGCCTCAGGTAAAAGTGAATTAATTCAGAGCAAAGCAGGGAAAGCCCAAGTTCTGGGCAGCGTGTGGAGACAAAAACCAATGCCTAAGCAGGTTTTTGAAACTCACATCAGCACGGGTTTTACCCCTGTCTGGTAGCACCCTTAGAATGGCAATTCACTTTGGGAGAGGGGGTAAAGCAGGGGAGTCTGGAAGCTCTAAGTTCTCACAAACAGTCTGAAAGGTGGGTTGTATGTTTTTCGGGGTGTATGGCCATGTTCTAGAAGCATTCTCTCCTGACGTTTACCCACATCTATGGCAAGCATCCTCAGAAGTTGTGAGATCTGTTAGAAACTAGGAAAATTGTGAATATCTGTGGAATGTCCAGGGCGGGAGAAAGAACTCTTGTCTGTTGGAGCTAGGTTACTTGTTACTGACTGGGGGAATATTTTTTTGAGAGTTGATTAGCTGTCCCTGAAAGGTGTACTTTGCCACCTTTGTTATGAACACTACATATGTTGCAGAGAATTTTCCCATCATGGGTTTCATGTATCATTTAATGCAGGGCTGCCCAGGAAGTCGATCACGATCGACCAGTCGATCCCAGGACTGAAGGAGGTCAATCCCAGCCGGATGGGGCACTTCTCAGAGGGGGCAGAGACAGGCTGTGCCAAGCCCCGTCCCCTCCCCCAGCTTCGGCACTCCCAGCAGCTGCTCCAGGTTTGTGGAGGGCAGGGCCAAGCCAGCCTTGTGCTAGCTAGCCACCACTGGCTTGGTATTGCCATCCTCAAGCCTGGAGAAGCTGCTGGGAGCTCCAAAGCCAGAAAGGAGTGGGAGGGGCATGGTGCAGCCTGGCTCCGCCCCCCTGTGGCTTCCACTCTACCAGCAGCTTCTCCAGGCTTGAGGATGGCAGTGCCAAGACAGCCTTGTGCTAGCTATGTCACCACTGGCTTGGCATTGCCATCCTCAAGCCTGGAGAAGCTGCTGGGAGCTCCAAAGCCAGAGGGGGAGGGGGCGGGGCTTGGTGGGGCCTGGCTCCGCCCCCCCTGGCCAAGCCCCACCTTGCCCTCTCCCCTCTCCAGCCTTGTGGAGGTAGGTAGATCTTTCTGACTTGGCTTTAATATAAGTAGCTCGCATGCCAAAAAGTGTGGACACCCCTGATTTAATGGGTCCAACTATCCATAGTGCAGCCTCTGGACTCTAACTTTGTGGGCCATTGAGCGCTCCCCTCACAACAGTCTCATAAAGTTCCCTTCCATTTAAAAATTGCACTTTTTTCAAGGAAATTGCTTCAACACAATGCAACCCTCATTTCAAATATATTAAATTTATAATAAAATTGCCAGCTATCATTGTAGGATTCTGATAACTACCTATATTCCCCAACAAGCCCTCTCAAGATGGCAACAGAAAGGTAGACAATGCCACTTTCTCTCATCATTTAGAGAAAAATTGTGGAAAATACAAAGACATGTGGGATTATTGTGGTGTGTGTGTGTGTATGTAGAGTATGGGGGATATGAGGGAAATTGGCCTCTGGTCCCCATGTAGTTGCACTTCCAACTTTATATCCTGCCTTATACCCAAAGTTGAGGCTGAAGTTTTATTCAGTTTGCATGAAACTCTTTTGTGGAAGCATATTCAGAACATGGGAGAACAGCAAACAATAACAGTAAAGCATAAGTTCTGTGTCATTGCTGTGCTGCAAAGGGGGAAGGGGGGAGGAAGAAACATGATATAGATATATTGTATATCCATTGTAGAAAGCAATATGTATACATTTTAAAGAGTCGCCACTACATCAGTTGTAACAGCTGCAACAGAAGTGTATTTTTCTAAAATTATCGAGATTTTGGCAAACGTTGTATTGTATTTTTCATAAAAAATTTGGCAAGAGTGCACATAAAACTGAAGATGGAATGTGCTTAAATTAATAGTGATTGGCCTTTTTTTAGCACTGCAAGTGAAGAAAACGTATGAACCCTTAAAATCTCTTTGCTGAGTCAGCATAATTTATGTAAGTCAATTAACTTCATCTTGCTTAAGTATTTCCTCTGATTCAGAGCCACCCATGCGGGAAATTCCAAATATGCCAATTCACATGACTATGTATCATTTTTATGTTTCTTTTGCTCTGAACATTTTTGGCCGATACAGAGCATGGTATGGCTCTGTATCTTGTAGCTTGCCATTTCAACAGCTTATATGATCTTAGTAAACATTCATTTCTAAAGATACATTTCTCAAATTATTCTGTGTTGTTTCCTCTACATCCAAAATATTTTACTGTAATGAGAAAACATAAGAAATTCTTGAAAATCCTGTAATAAACATTACTTCTTAAGCAGCAATCCTACCATCCAGCAGCACCAAATCGATGCTGGAGGGTGTGCTGTAAATCAGCAAGCAGCTTGAAGTCTCCAGCACACCCTCCAGCATAGATTTGGTGCTGCTGTGTTTGGCCATTTGGGCTTGATTATTTCTTTTTGCTACTTTGCGCCACCCCGATTAGCGCTTTTTGCGGCTTGCCTCCCTCATCTCTGTCCAAGTGGGAGTTGCTCGGTTCCAGCGGCCTCTCTACTCACCTTGGAGGTCCTGCTACAGTACATTACCAGCATGAATGCTTTGGAGTTACTTTGGAATTTGTTACTTATTATTTGGTGATTTCCACCCTTGGGAAACTATAGTTCTCTGGCAAAAAACACTTCCGCATCACGCCGGGCATTAGCCACACCCACATGGACTTACGCATGACGTACAGCACGCGGACACGCCTTCTGACCTCCTCTGTTTCACGTCTTTAGCATACAGTAGGCTGCTGAGGACTGAATTGTGAGTTTTGCATTCACGTTGACCGCATATGGGACTTTTTCCAGTAACTTTGATGGACTAATTCATTCCCATTTGGCCTCTACCTGTAATGTATTGAGATTGTGTGATTTATATGTTTAGTACTTTCGTGTATATTGAATATAGAGATATGGACCCCATTTATGGATTTGGGACGCTCTCACCATTTCATCTGATCTTTATTATTGCATTATATTGATACATTTTGCTACTTTTGTGTCTATTTATTTAGATAGACTTGTGCTTAGTGTGTTTTCCAGTCTGTTATATACTTAATCCAGCTTTGCTTTTTGTTGTTGTACCAATGCACAACTACCTCACATCATCATTGTGCTAACAATATCTGTTGTGTTACCTATTTTAAAATCTAATATTATCTAACGTTTCCTGTAAATGTGAATGACCCCATTTCTGTCACAGTGAATTTGTATAAAAGCACACAAAATCCACGCTGATTATTTACAGCGTGGGAATTCCTAGACCCGGGTTTAATAATGTGCCTTTCTTTCACTGTGGTAAAAAAGAATCAAATAGTTTCAAATCATTTGTTGCTATGGGTTATTATGGTACATCATTTGTTCCATGGGCAGCAATACTCTAGCATATTTTTAAAAACACAACAGTGTACATAAATCAAACATTCTTCACAATAACCAGGCACTAATTGATGTTAATTCTGAATTAGAATGGGATTCCTGTGGCATTACACATTATGGTCACATGAATGCCAAAATAATTTCTTCTGATGGATGAGGCAACTGAGTACACTAAAGAAAACAATAACGGCTTACCACCATTGTGTAAAGTGTTGGCCAAGAATCAGTGAAGTTCTCTGTATCAGCTCTTTCTACATCCTTGCTCCTTAACAGTAGCAATTTGTTATGACAGACTTCCCTATTCAGCAAGACCACAAAGAATCAGTCATTTGTCAACAGGCATTCACACAATTACATACTAATACATTCACTTAAGGGAAACTGAATAGTGCCACTGAAAATTAATCCCCATGGATCAGCTACTTGGTGTACTAACTGAAACACTTAAAGCTGTCTCCTGCATATTTCAAGAACGTTGACCTCAAGTTTTGTGTGTAAACTCTCCTTGATACTTTTTTCATATAATGGAAAACATCATCAGCCAGGAAATTGAGGTGTTAGTATCAATTTTAAACAACTACTAAGAAACTACCTAAGATTCAAATTTTCCAAAACCTCAGGTCAGTGGCAAAAATATTTTAATTACGCCCATCCAGAGAGATATCAGTGAAAGTTTGGGGTGCATAGGATTCAGTGACCCCATGTTCCCAGATATGCCATTTAAATGAGTGGCTGGGGCAGAGTTTAGAAACTTTCATTTTTTGGACTATAATTAAGAGTATCTTAAGTTCTCCAGCGGGCAAGCCAGCTGGGGAATACTGGGGGCGGCAATTTTTTTTAAGGTTATAGGGTGTTCTGACATTATTTGGATATCATGTCAATATTCTGCATTAGAATTTAGGGAATTATCCAGATGCTTATCAACATCACCTGGTTTTCATGGCACTATATTTAATTATTTCATACATTTATATCCCATTCGTATCACCCCGCTGGGTGGGGGGGACAGATGGACGGAGACTCACAGAGGCCTCACGATGAGCAACCATTAGATGCCCAAACAAGATACTATATTAACAATTTACATTTAAAACAATTGTTAAAATGTCATGTATAAAAACATCCAATTAAAATTATGCAAGTTGAAGTCATAATCCAGGCCACAGGCAAAGTGGTGTATTTCAGTTGAAAGTTGAGTTGAGGGGATTTTGATTGTTTAGTAAACTTGATAGAAAACTATGAAATCCACAATGGCAAAAAGTATATTTATTCATCTTGTGCAGTTTGAATCTGTTGTGGTGCAAAAATATCAATTATATCACCAAAACAGTAACCCTACTACCACCATCACAAAAAACATTTAGGTAGACATCTCAGAGGTTTTGGTGGTTCACATGTAAGTGAAACTGGTGAATCTATTTCAGGATTTTGAAAACAATATCCAAGGTGCTGAACCTATTTGGAAATACAGTAGAGTGCAGCTGCTCATACAGCTGCCTTAAAGTGTAGATGAAATCTCGGAACACATTCTCTACCACAATGACATGGAAGCCTCATTGACATGGAAACCAACCATCACAAATATTATTTCATGCAAAGAATGATTTAAAATATTGTATAGAATTACCTCCAAGCTTTGTATATAATAAGTTGCATATGAAACCGAAATACTAGGGTTGGTTTAGAACCCCAAAATCGAGGTTCTAAAAACAAATGGGGGGGGCAATTTTTTTTGATGCTTAACGTAATGAATTACAAAAAAAATTCAAAAAAATTCTTTATTGATTAGTAACTATTACAAAATTTTGTAATTGGTTCTAAATTGTCCAAAGCAGGGAAACAGGTCTGACACTGTTTTAAGCACAGGGAAATCAAGGGGCAACATTTCCCTTCACCTTGGAGTGCAATTCACTGGAGCTAAAGATTTATAGCATATAGAAATGCATCTTGTTGTGTTTCAAATAATAATAATAATAGAAATACATTTTAATATATAACTTTTATGGAAATACATTTTAGTATGTGTATTTGTGGCAATACTGGAAGGGTTTGGTGGGCATTGACCTTGAGTGTTGGAGTTGTAGTTCACCTACATCCAGAGAGCAGTATGGACTCAAACAATGTTGGATCAGGAGAGGACCAAAGTTTGCACGAATACCCAATATGCCCAAATGTGAACAACACCGATGGAGTTTAGGGAAAATAGACCTTGACATTTGGGAGTTGTAGTTGCTGGGATCTATAGTTCACTTACAATCAAAAAGCATTGTGAACTCCACCAGTGATTGAATTGAACCAAAATTGGCACACAGAACACACATGACCCACTGAAAATACTGGAGGGCTTTGGGAGGAATTGACAGTGATTTAGGGGAGATATAGTTCACCTACATTTGGAAAGCACTCTGAACCCAAACAATCCTGGATCTGGACCAAATTTGGCACAAATACTTAATATACCCAAAGTTGAACACTGTTGGAGTTGTGGGGGTTGATTTTGTCATTTGGGAGTTGTACCTGCTGGGCTTTATAGTTCACCTACAATCAAAGAGCATTTTGAACTCCACCAACAATGGAATTGAGCCAAAGTTGGCACAGAGAACTGTCATGAGCAATAGAGAATACTGGGGTCTCTTGGGTGGGGGGGAGAGAGGGAACAGACCTTTGAAATTGGGAGCTGCTGGGATTTATAGTTTTCTGCAATCAAAGAGCACTCTGAACCCCCAGCAGCAATGGAATAGAACTAAACTTGGCACAGAGAACTGCCATGAGCAATAGAGAATACTGGGGGGAAATAGACCTTTGAAATTGGGAGCTGCTGGGATTTATAGTTCTCTGCAATCAAAGAGCACTCTGAACTCCCAGCAGCAATGGAATAGAACTAAACTTGGCACAGAGAACTGCCATGAGCAATAGAGAATACTGGGGGAAAACAGACCTTTGAAATTGGGAGCTGCTGGGATTTTCCTTCATGCCACAGCCATGCAGAAGCAGAGGCTTTCCTTCTCCGCTGGACCCTCCCACACAGCAATCCAGCTGTGCTTTACTCTCTCTCTCTCTCTCTCTCTCTCTCTCTCTCTCCTCCTCCTCCTCCTCCTCCTCCTCCTCCTCCTCCTCTCCCTTCCTCCTCCCATCTTTCTCTCTGCCTTCCCTCCTCTCTGCTTCCTTTCCTTCCTCCTTTCCTCTCCATCTTCTTCTCTCTTTCTCTCTCCCCCTCTTCCTTCAATTCTCCCCTCCTCTCTCTTTCTCTCTCTCTCTTCCTGCAATTCTCCCGCGCTGCTCACCTCAGCTCTGTCCACCAGGAAGTTTGGGTCTCCATTTCTCATTCATAGGGTCACAATAAGTCAAAGTTGACTTCATGGCATTTAACAAAAACAAAAATTCATTTGGGTTCTGCTCTCAGCTAAGGTGTTAATTTAGTTCTGTTTAACTAGCACTTTTAGGAGTCAGTGTAAGTAGCAATTTTTCCAGTCCAATGTAGCTGAGTTTAGCTGTATCTCCTTTTTTGCCATCTGCTCCTCAATGATAGGATTTCTCATGCATTGTTTATACAGCATTTTATAAAGTAATTGTGCTATTTCTGTAATAATACTTAAGTGTTATATTTGCATGATCAGGCAAATTCTTTTTAAATGTAGTCATAGTCTACTCTGACAACTCTGACTTCAAAACAAAGCAGAACAAGATGATAATAATAATAATAGATTGATGATATAAAAATTAACATTTACGACTCAAAATTGGTAGCATTTAATTAATTCTGTGTAGTAGTAGAGTTGCCCTTTCTATCTTTCTATTCAATAATATGATTTCAATGAGTTATGGTAAGATTTGTAATTACAACTTCAAGATAAGAAGAGTTTATGTAGTAACAATATCCAGGTATGTGTTGAGTGTGTGTGTAGACAACTCACTGTTAACATATAAATGTTACAGGGTGTCTTGCAAAGCATCTAAAGAGGCCACCTAAGACATTTAAAGCTATTATAGTTGGTAGCCTGACAGAGTTGGTAGCCTGATATTAGAAGGTTATTGGTCTATTCTAAAGATTGTAGTGGAGAAGTATAATGTGTATAGTACAACTGTTTGGGAAATGCATCGGTACAAGGGTATATATACCATTCTTTAATATATACGTCATGTTGAATCTCTAAACATAAAGTAAAGCTGGAAAGATGGACTTCAGACTTTGGAATCATTCAGCCTACCCCTCAGATAGGAAAGCTGAAAGATTATGATTACACAAACCTTGATAAAAGGCCCTCTATATGCACCCATATTACCTCTTCATTTTCCCTCAAATGAGTAGACCACATGCATGCATGATAATTAATGACAAAAATCAGAATCCTTTTAATGGGGAAATCTCCCACAGCCACATATAGGAATAGCTAGCTAGATCTACCACTTTTGCTTTCTCCCATATTCGTTTTTTCTTTAATTTCAAGTACTTGCCACCACAGATTTGAAACAAAATTCTTACTGACCTGCTCTAGTCAAATCAGATTGTACAACAATTTGCAATGGTGAAAGGACTATGTTGTTATACTAGCTGTATTTATTGAATATGAAAAAGCAGTGAATGTCAAGAGGATAAAAGGTGTCAAGCCTGACTTCCCATCACAAATATAATTGGACACAACAGTTCTTTTCAGGGGAATTCTGGATGGAATCTTCCCTAGTTTCAGATTTTAAAAATCTCTAGTTCTTTCTATCCCAAATATGATAAAGTACATAACTTAAAAAATTAATTTAGACAATTTTTCACCATTTCTAGTCTCATTCAATCCCTATTCATTTGACATAATGTGTTCTGAAAACAATCATCTCAGATAATTGTATCTTTTCTTATGACGCTTTGTTGCAATATCTAGGATTTAAATATATGTTCTTCCTGATATTTTATACTGGAATATGGAGAATCACCCAACTCCTCCTTTCCAAAGACCCTAAATATCTCCCAAAATATAGAAGCCCCCCCCCCCCCCAATGATAAACCACCACTTTGAACCTTTAGTTAGAAAACATTCCAGATCTTCAAACAAGCAAATACACAGGCTGAAAATATCAAGTACCGTGTTTCCCGAAAATAAGACACCCCGATTGTAAGACGTATCGGGGTGTCAGGGGTCGGCTAATGTAAGCCATACCCGAATGTAAGCCGTACCTCGTCGCCACGCCCACGCCCGCCGCCGCCGCCGCCGCAATCGGCCCATTGGCGCGGCACACCTCCGCGGCACACCTCCTTTCTGCCAGGCCTCCAAGGGAGGGGGAAGAGACCCAGAAGCATGGCAAAGCGTGCGCTGCGTCAGAGTGATGCGTCGTCGCTTTGCCCTGCCCCCGGCTCACTTCCCCCTCCTTTCCTTTCTCCAAGAAAGGGAGGGAGAAGGGAGCCAGGGGCGGGGCAGAGCGATGACGCGTCACTCTGACGCGTCGTCGCTTTGCCCCGCCCGGCTCACTTCCCTCCTTTCCTTTCTCCAAGAAAGGGAGGGAGAGAGGGAGCGGGGGCGGGGCAGAGCGATGACGCGTCACTCTGGCGCGTCGTCGCTTGCCCCGCCCGGCTCGCTCCCCTCCTTTCCTTTCTCAAGAAAGGGAGGGAGAGGGAGCCGGGGGGCGGGCAGAGCGATGACGCGTCACTCTGATGCGTCGTCGCTTACCCCCGCCCGGCTCGCTTTCCCCTCCTTTCCGTTCTCCAAGAAAGGGAGGGAGAAGGGAGCCGGTGGTGGGGCAGAGCGATGATGCGTCACTCTGACGCATCGTCGCTTTGCCCCACCTCCGGCTCGCTTCCCCCTCCTTTCCTTTCTCCAAGAAAGGGAGGGAGAAGGGAGCCGGGGGCGGGGCAGAGCGACGACGCGTCACTCTGACGCAGCGGCGCTTTGCCATGCTTCTGGCTTTCTTCCCCCTCCCTTCCTTTGTCCAGAAAGCTGCGCCGCGGAGGTGTGCCGCGGCGGCGTGACGGCGGCGGCGGCGGCGTGGGCATGGCGATGGGGTACATCTTTAGTTTATATAAGACGTACCCCGAAAGTAAGACGTAGGAGGACTTTTTGGGGGGGAAAGAAAGTAAGACGCTGTCTTACTTTCGGGGAAACACGGTAGTGGAAGCTGGTCCATTTTCTTGCTGGTTGTTAGGGCGGTGCAACTTTTCAATTGGTTCCCGTGTCGCAGAATATTAAGACACATCAATGAAAAGTGTTGCTACAGCCAAGTATTGGCTGTAGCAACAACTGTCAAAATTGCTATATGGAAACAAGATGAATTTAGGGGTCATTGTGAATTATCAGAAGGCAACAATGGGTAAAAGGTTATACAAAACCAGGACAGTAGGGAGGGGTCCTTATTCAGATATAAACATTTACATTTATCTCCCATTCTCCTCACACATGGTCCAAAAACCATCATTTTTGACTCATTTCAGAAATACTGGGCTTGTGAAGCAGAACAAATTGGGATGCACAGGCAATACATTCAGAATTAAAGGTTCTGTTTTATACTCATATGCAATGTAATTCTAGGTATAAGGGGAACTATGTCCTTTTATATCATATTAACCAATGTTGATTATAGTTACATAATGTATAGTGCTGAATCATCCCCATAATACCTAGAACAGAAAGCACATCACTCTGTAATAGATTACATTGATTGGTTTTGTTAGCAGATGTGAGAGAGCATCATTGCTCATTATATAGTAGGCTTAATTGGTTTTCTCCTGAATTACGTAGACAATATTCTCTTAATCTGCTCACACAGAGGGTACTTAAATTCAAAATCCCTGACTTATTGTTTAATTGTTAACATTTTTCAGATAGTAGTTTTGCTCTGGGATTGATTTACAAACAGGGGAAAATGCTTTGTCCTTTATGAAATATATTTTAATGGATATAAAGGTCATTGGAATACAGTCAATGCTACTGTGTCTTCTCCTTGAAAGTTGAAGAATAAAATTCTGTACTGTGGAATATATAAGAAAGCCCACAGTTCTTATCAGTGAAATGGTAAGGTATGGCTTGGTCATTCCAATGACCTTTACATATGTTAAAATATATTTCATAAAGGACAAAGCATTTTCCCCTGTTTGTAAATCAACCCCAGAACAAAACTACTATCTGAAAATGTAACAATTAAACAGTAAGTCAAGGATTTTGAATTTAAGTATTGAATTTAGTATCTGAGTAACTGATCTTCCTCATTCTCATTTCAGTAACAATAATAATGTTATATTTTTATATGTAACTGTTTTTAATCTGCGTTGTTGTATTTTTTGATATGTTGTTGTTCTGTTCTTGTATGTGGCATTGAATTGTTGCCTTTTGTGAGCCATCCTGAGTCCCCCTTCAGGGGTAGAGAAGGGTGGGTTAGAAATGAAATGAAATAAATAAATAAATATTGTATTGTTGTTGTGTGCAATAGGCATTTCCCTATGGCTATTTTATCATGAAGTTTTCTTGACAAGAATTGCTTATTTATTGTCTATCGAAATAATGAATGAATGAATAAATAAATAAATCTTCCTCTTAGACTGAGATGGTATGACTTGCCCAAGGTCATCACATAGGTTTTTTATGTTGGAGCCACTTTCAATTCTGATTTCCCAGAGTCCCTAGCCCACAAGGATTCCCTACTAAAAACAAACTTTTTAAATGTAATTGGAGGGCAGAAAGTTGTTGAAACACCTGAAATCAAATTGAAGCAAAGTTTTTTTCTTTTTAAAAAGAAAAAAAATGATTGAAATGGATATAATATTCTTGCATTAGATGGTCCTCTGGTGTTCTGCACTGAATGCCAATTTCTTGTTTGTCCCAGAGAACAGAATATTTAAACTTAACCCTAGAGCTTTTTCAGGACCCACAAGACAATCAGTAGGCTAACTAAAAAGTTGGAAGGTCAGGAGATGGGATAATAAAGGACAGAGAAGAGGAAAACATTTTTTCTTGTGAAGTGGGTAAGAGGTGAGGTTCCCCAAAATTCACGGGGCTGTACATCTTAAAATAAAGAAATCATGTGATAAGGAAAACCTCCCCATTGAACACATACTTTGCTATTTTTGTATTATTCAACCTATGAAGGAAAGCAATAAAGGCATCCTAACAGAGGAGAAGATCCTTCTAAAATGTTATTGCTTGGTTTTGAATTTGAGCACATTGGCCTGTAGTCTTAAACAAAAATATAGTGTGTGGGTCTATGTGTTTGTGTCAGTGTGCATATCTATCTATCTATCTATCATCTATCTATCTATCATCTACATAATCTATCTATAATTTCAACAAGCATATTTTTGCAAAGAACATTTTGTTGTGATGTCCAACATTATCCAATAGATTCTTGTAAGAGGAGAGGACTTGCATTGACAGTGAATACCAAATAGCCTGACCATATTTCCAAAGAAGCATGCAAGTTCCCATTCCTCTTTTTGAAGTCTTAGTGACAGTTTACCATGAAATAACCTGAGCTGAAACAATTGTGTCTGGTCTGCCCATTAAAGCTTATTCTAAAAGATGCTGTTCTGTCTGCTAAAGCTTATTCTGTGTAGGTTTTATTTCAGCATGTTTTGTGTATGGCTCAGCTCATGATGGTAAGGGAATCCCAGACAGCACTCAAATGGTCAAAGATGCTACTTGTCATGTTCTGTTCAACACGCTGGCTGAGGAGACCTGAGCATGATTCTAAAGAAGGAAAGTTGGGGGTGGAAGCATCATTTTATGTTGGAGAACATTAATACCCTGAATTACTTGCAATAACCATGGTAACAAGCTTTGCAGTAATGGCAGTTACTCATATTTCCATAGAAACAGGATTTTAAAAGTGGAAATTACCTTTAATTTATTTCTGTTCCTTCCAGTGACAAAAGCATAATGTGCATTTTCACACACCAAGTATACACATATTTGGGCTGCCAAACTGTCTAGAAGTTATTCTAAAATATGAAAAGGCATTTCAAAGAAGGACTTGCTATTTTAGTGCTTATTATAAGTCAATTGAACAAATAAGCTTATAAAATGACAATTTCATTTAAAAAAATAAAAAAGTTACTAGGCATTGATATTACCAACAAACAGGAAAACAAACCAAGCAAGCATGCAAATATACCAATAAAATCCTACACTGAAAATTTATGGCTGGGGAATTCTGCCCACCCACCTGCACCTCCACTAGTCTCTTTTTATAGGGGTTGAGGAGATGTATTGAATGTTGAGGAGAAGTGAGTAAGTAGAATTTACCATATATACTTGTGTATAAGTTAACCTCATAAATAAATTGAGGGCAAGTAGTGGGGGGCCAAAAGTATGGATTTTGCTTTAAACAGTGGTTAACTAAATGGTAAAAGTTGGGGACATGTAATAAATTGTTTCCTGTTCTTCAAAAATGCATAGACAGAACACACTTAGGAAGAGCTAAAGAAAAGTATAAGATTTGTTTATTTAAGAGTTATTTAAATGAGGTAAATTGCACCACTGATTTCAAAATGTCTACACTGATACAAATACATACAGGCAAGGAATATAAATAAGGAAAAAGAATGAGAATGAACCCTGAAAAAAGTGGGGGAATGAGTAGAGCAAGACAAGCAAGCTGCCTCCGTTAGAGATCCAGCTCAAAGGCAATGGGCAGATCAAGTCACCTTCCCACTTTTTTACCCCTCCCTTCCTGAATCTTGTGGGGCAGGACAAACTTTTCTCCCTCCTTGCCTTATTTTTCAATTAGAGAGTACTGCAGCCTCAGAATAGTGATAATAATGACAAAACTCTGTTTCTGGTTTGAAAGTGTGAGTTCCTGGTTAATGGTATTGGCTTTTACTTTGAAAGTACTTGTTGTACTACACAAACTTTGTTTCTGTGCCACAAACTTTGATAAATGGGTGGATGGCGATGTCCCTTTTGCCACAACAGTCGTTGCCCTGTAATCAACTTTTGCCAGATTGTTACAATAGAAGCAATAAGGAACTGACATTTATAAACCAGGAACAAACAAACATTAAAAGGCACGCATATTTTCTGAGTGCAGGGATATATAGAGATTCGAAGACCGAATCTTCTGGCCATAACTGGGATATTCCAGCACTTCTTTATTTCATGGCTTTTCGCTTTTGTAGTGATTCCTGAACAGTTTAGGACCCACCTACCTGCATGACAGCATTTTGTCTCGCTCCCCCAAGGATATCAGACAAGCCCCCACATTGGCACTCTTAGAGGAGCCTGATAATGTGGCTATTCCAATGTGCCTTCCTGAATGAAGTGAACAATGCCCTGCTTGACCAATCCCCTGCAAAAGGTCCTCAGATGCACTTTAACTACCTGTTGGGTTGATCTCCCATTATCCTTTAAAACCCTCCTGCTAGATACATCCTACTTCTGTTCACGTCCAGTGTTTATTTATTTTTTAAATTTTAATATATTACAACTGGCCCGGACATTATGGTTTTAAAACTTTATGTCATTGCTTATATGTGAGTTTATTGATGTACTGTCTTATTATTTGCTGCTGTGTTGTTTTACTGATGTGTCATTGGGCTTGGCCCTTCATGTAGGCTTTGAGTCCCTTCGGGAGATGGTGGCGGTATAAAAAAATATTATTATTATTATTATTCCTCCCACATTTTCAGCTGATGATGGCTAGCAAACCCCTCCATTTTGAACCGGAGCTTCTGAGATAAAGGTACTGTGTGGATGGGGCCCAGAGTTGTACTCATACATGCTTGAAAGCAGAAGTTTAT
>JARBWK010000003.1:156495555-156628725 GCA_030556195.1 Anolis apletophallus | reverse complement strand
TTATACTATAATATCAAATGCAACGTACTATGTCATTGTCACAGGACAACAATTACATATCACATTGTATTATAACAAATTATATCGCAATATTATTGAAGCAGCAAATTGGGGAGTTATGGAACTCCGGATTGTCAAAGGACCTCTTACCAACGGGTGCGCGGACGTGCGGGCGGCAGGGAATGGCGGCATCTCGGAAAAAAACCCGCCCTCCTTCATGGATTTTACACAATCATAATTGGCTGGTGTCTCATGGCATTTCATTAATCCAATAAACATTACATTTCCATTAGCGTCACATCTTAAAACCCCACCTATGTATTAGGACAATGGACATCACAAAGTTAGTTCTTTCTCACAGTACATATCAGTGGCCTGGGATGCTCATGTACTCAATTAGCAGCATTTCACATTCTGCCTTTCCTTGCCAGCAACGGATGGGGCTGAATCCCTCTGTACATGCGCAGTTCTTCTCCCTTTTGGCACTAACGTCTCCCAATAGCACATTCTGTACTGTTAGACCAATCTTTCGTTATCTCACGCTAGGCACGGGGTGTAATTTAGCAAGTCACAGCATTGATTAGAAGTACCAATCACAGTGTTACATTCACGGAACAAGTGCCTGCCTGATTCTTGGCACATATTATTAGTAATATTACATGTAAAGTAAATATACAATTATAATATCTTATTATTAGTAGTAGTATTTATTATTATTATTTACGTCATTTATACCCCGCCGTTCTCCTCACTCCGCAGCAGGGGACGCGGGGCGGATCACAATGCACACGTACAGGCAAACATTCAATGCCATTGACATACAACATATATAGACAGACACTCAGAGGCAATTAAACATTCCAGAAATCAGTTAAATTTAGCCTTCTCACAAAGTGGTACCTACATTTCCTACTTCACAGATGCAACCGTCTTTCGGGTTGCAAAGGTCGACAACGAGCTACACAAATTGGTCGAAAGCTCACCCTGACCCGGGCTGGCCTCGAACTCATTGCCTTCTGGTCAGTAGAGATCTTATGCAGCTGACTCCCAGCTAGCTGCGCCACATTCCCAGTGCAATAGTATTATATTGTATTACATTACAACATTATCCATATTATACCATACCATTATACTATGTTATATCATATTATATTATACTACATTGTATTATAAATAATATATATATATATATATATATATATATATATATATATATATATATAATACAGCCACTTCTCATAGGGCTTGTTCTCCAGACCCTGGATCCTTGGAGTCGCCCTCCTTCTATTGACACGTTCCAGCTCGTGGATCTCTCTCTCTTCAATGGTGGGGCCCAGAATTGGACACCGTACTCCAGGTGTGGCCTTGATCCCAGGCGCAGGTGGGCCGCTTGGGGGGAGTCGTCCTGGAGCCATGGCTGAGGCCGAAGCCCAGGTCTCAGGGGTGGCCAGGGGAGCTTTTGCACCATGAAAACTTATGCACCAGCTGCACCCATACCTTGGGAAGTCTGACTGGGCCTGTTGCATCCCAATCAGACTACTGCAATGCACTCTAAGTGGGGTTGCCTTTGAAGACCGTTCAGTAGCTTCAAGTGTTCCAACACTTCCTTGAGTGGCGTCCAGAGAGAGGACATCCCTCCAATTGAAGGGAGACGTTGACAAGTTGGAATGTGTCCAGAGGGGGTGACTCAAATGATCCGGGGTCTGGAGAACAAGCCCCATGAGGAGCGGCTTAAAGAGCTGGAGGCACAAGGAAGGAGATTCCACCTGAACCTGAGGAAGAACTTCCTGGCTGTGTGAGAGAGCTGTTCAGCAGTGGAACTCTCTGTCCCTGAGTGTGGTGGAGGCTCCTTTCTTTGTAGGCTCTGAAACAGAGGCTGGGTGGCCATCTGTCGGGGGTGCTTTGAATGCGATTGTCCTGCTTCTTGGCTGAATGGGCCTCTTCCAACCCTCGGGTCCTCTCCTGGCTGCCCGCCTGCTCCTGAGCAGATTATCAAGGCCTTGACTTTCTCCTACGAAGCCCTAAATCAGGGGAAGGGAACCTAGGTCTCGGGAGCCAGATGTGGCTCTTTTCATGATTGCACCTGGCTCTCCCTCTTCCTTCCTTCCTCCCCCTTTCCTCCTCTCCTTCCTTTTCCCTCCCTCTCTCCCCTGCCTTCTTTCCTCCATTCTCCCTCTTCCTTCCTTCCTCTTCTATACTTTTTCCCCAAGTCTTCCTTTTCTTCCTTTCTTTCCACTTATCTCTCTCTTCTTTTTCTTTTTCCCTTTATTATTTTACTTTTTTCTCACTCCCTTTCCTTTCTTTTCCCCACCCTTTCCTTTCTTCCCTTCCCATTTCCTTCTTTCTTTGACCCTCCTTGTCTCTCTCCTGCTTTTCTTTACTTCCTTTTCCATAGTTTGTTCTTCTTTTCTTTCTTCCTCTCCCCCTCCCTCCTTTATTTCCTCTGTCTTTCTTTCTTTCCCCCTTCCTTCTTTCCTTTTGCAGAGCCAGGTCTGAAGTGTCCCCTCATTCTGCCAAAGGGGGAATACTTTTCTCATCGTATGTACGTATAGACTCACATTTAGTTGAATTCAGTCTTAAGTATATATTATATATTACAGTATACGGCTCTCACTGAAATAAATTTCCAAATATTTTGCTTTTATGGCACTCTGAATAAAAAAGGTTCCTGACCCCTGCCGTAAACGGTTCTTGCCCAGCTGCTCTGTCCGAAGGCCCCTCCCGCTCTGAGCCAGGAAGGAGGTGAAAATCTTCTGCGGAGGCCTTGCTTTCGGTCCCGCCTCCTCCCCAGGTGCCCTTGGCCGAGTAGACAAGAGAGGACAGGGCCTTCCTTCCTTCCTTCCTTCCTTCCTTCCTTCCTTTCTTCCTCCCTTCTCTGTGGTGGCCCCTTGCCATCGCTGGCTATGAAACGCCCTCCCCAGTGAAATTGGATCAGCCCCCCCCCCCTTGAGCTTTAGGACGAGGCCAGAGGCACGGGTGGGCGGCCAAGCATTCAGTGAGTAACTTATCCATGTGCAGCTGTGGTTAACTGTAGCGCAGCTGCGTTAAAGATCTCTACTGACCAAAGGGTCATGTGTTTGAAGCCAGACCGGGTCGGAGAGAGCTTCTGGCCAATTCTGTAGCTTGTTGTCGACCTTTGCAACCCGAAAGACAGTTGCATCTGTCAGGTAGGAAATGTAGGGACCACCTATGTGTGGGGAGGCTAATTTAACAAAAAATAACAATTTTTTCCTTCCCTGGAGGGTTTTGAGCAGAAGCCAGCTGGCCATCTGTCAGGAGGGCTTGGGTGGTGGATTCTGGCCTGGAAGAAGAAGGGGCTCGCCTGGGTGGCCCCTGGGGTCCCGCTCTGCAGTTCTAGGGGAGTCCCCTTGGGTAGGTAGAGAAGGCGGAAGAGTAACAAAGGTTGGCTTATGATTGGCTAGTGTGGGTCCCTGGCGGTGCCTGCCCAGGTGATTTGGGAAAGGCCTGGTTTGTTTTGGGTGTGAGGGAATCTCATGGAGTTAATTAGCTGGTTGGGTTCCCAGGGCTCTCTGGATGGAGGTCAAGGGCAACCCCCCTAAATGTCCACACCCTACTATGGCTCCCCCTCTGCTTCCTGCCCCCCCCTCCCTCCCTTTTCCAGGTGTGTCAGATCACGCTTCTTGTTGCAGGTAAAATCTTCAACAAAAATATTTAAAATAAATAAATAAATGAATAAATCAATAAGACTTGTTGATCCTGAGGCTGTGAGGAATTGAGGAAGTCACAAACACCTGGAGGGAGGGCCCCAGTTGGCCAGGATAATAGTAATAACAATAACAATACTGTTTCCTGTCACCTTCCAGACAGATGACAACAGTAAGGACTGGACACAAAATGGCTTCCCCCTGTCTTGCTCCCTCAGAAGCCTGATTCCCTCAGCTGAGGCCCTCTTTCTTTCTTTCTTTCTTTCTTTCTTTCTTTCCTCCTCAGCCAGGTGTCAATCACACCAATGGAGGCGGGACCTCTTTCCCAGCCGTGGAAACCCACCCCTCCCCCGTGTCCCCGGCCCCTTCCTTCCTTCCACACGGCCACGTCATCCCTCCACACGCCCTGCTTTGAACTGGATTAGAGGAGTCTACACGGCCATATTGAAGGCCTCATGCATAGACATAAGATTTCATGAACTCCTGTGATTTCTGTGGCACTGAGCCTGTGGCGGGATATTTTTTTGAGGGGGATTTTTTCCCCTTGAAGGGGCCCCTCCTTGCCCTGGCCGTTCCCCTTGAAGGCTGGCTCCCTCCCTCGTGGGCTGGGAAACGCGGCCTGGATTTGAATACAGACCGGACGTCTCCCTTTCCAAGGCCGGCTTGAGGAGCCCTGAGTCAGGAGAGAGGCCGCGGGCCTGGTCTCACCTGGAGAAGGCCTTCTGGGCATGGGGGCCTCTCCTGAGAAGGAAGGAAGGCCCTCTCTCACCACCCTCGTCCTTGCGATGCAGGCCGGGCCGATCTTGGAGCCCAAAGAGAACTGACCCAGGAAGGGGAGGCTGGAAAAGGGCCGCTAATGGGAATCCCAGGGAAGGCTTCTTCCACTTTGGCCTGACAAACGCCTTCTCCAGGCAAGATGGGGCCTTGCCAAAGCATGAACTGGCCAGCCGTCCTTTCCCAAGGGCTGAGGAAGGTGCTGGAACTTTCTGTGGGCGCCCACTGAGCACGCTCAGGACTGACAACCCTGGATACAAAATGGCTTCCCTCCTGGCTTGCTCCCTCAGGAGCCTGATTCCTTCAGCTGAGGCCCCCTTCCTTCCTTTCCTCAGCCAGGCGTCAATCAGTCCATATTATACCATACCATTATACTATGTTATATCATACTATATTATACTACATTATATTATAAATAATACATAACATTATTTATTTAAATAAAAATATTTTTTTAATACAGCCGCTCCTCATAGGGCTTGTTCTCCAGACCCTGGATCCTTGGAGTCGCCCTCCGCCTATTGACACGTTCCAGCTCGTGGGCATCTCTCTTCCTTCAATGGTGGGGCCCAGAATTGGACCCCAGACTCCAGGTGTGGCCTTGATCCCAGACGCAGGTGGGCACCTTGGTGAGGGTCCTCCTGGAGCCATGGCTGAGGCTGAAGCCCAGGTCTCGGAGGGGGCCAGGGGAGCTCATCGTATGTACGTATAGACTCACATTTAGTTGAATTCAGTCTTAAGTATAGGATATCTATTATATGGCTCTCAATGAAATAAATTTCCAAATATTTTGCTTTCATGGCTCTCTGAAACAAAAAGTTTCCTGACCCCTGCACTACAGCCTTCTCGAGGACCACACTGAATGGGGGGGGGGCTGAAGCCCCTCCACCCTCCCCCTCCCCCCGCCTCCCCATCTACATGCCTGTCATGAGGTAAGGTGGCATAAAGTCCTATTCTGTGAGGAGGATGTAAGGTTAAGGGCAAAAGGTGCCAAGGTTTTGAACGCAGCTAACCATAGAGAGAGGAAGGAGTGTCAATATTTACATCTTCTATTGAGATCTTAGCTGGAGGAGGCCTGGGCTTGCAGTCTTACTCACGAGGAGCCCCAAGCCAGGAGCAGGAGAGCTTGCTGGGGATTTCCCGGCCTCCTATACCAATCACAGCAACAGACTGTGGTTGGACTGGGTCATTATCATCCTAAATACCATCATTTTAATGGTAATTTAATTGATCACCCACCCATTCTAAAAGCACACCTATTGTTCCAACAGGCCTGGGCCAACCTGGGCCCTCCCTCCCTCCCCCCAGGTATTTTGGACATCAACTCCCACCACTCCTAACAGCCCTCTCTCCCACGCTCCCTCCCTGTTTCGCGCCTAGGTCTCCAGAGCACCCCCTGCTCTGGAACCCACTCCTCCCCGACGAGGGGGCCCTCAGGTGAGTCCCGCACCTAGGGTTCCCACTTTTTGATATAAGAAATACGGAACATTTACCTAAAAATACAGGATTTTTCACAAAAATAAAGGACACTTCATAAAACATAACTGAGGTTGTTTCACATAGCCTCCTTTTTTCCTGTGCTCCCAGGGAAACTTCCCACCGCCACCTCCGCAGACCCGGCACCTCATCCCCTCCCGCGCAGTCGCCGCCTCCTCCTCCTTCGCCGCCGTGACCGTTATGCAATGCCCAGAATCCCAAGCAAGCCAAAGACGCAAGTGGCCGTGTGTTTGTGAACCTAACCCTGGCTCCCTCTCTCCGCAAGCGACTCCTGCCGCTGCTGCCCCACCCCTTCCGCCCTCCCTTCCTTCCAGGACGGCCTGCCTCTTCGGGTCCGTCACTCCCGGCGCTTGCAACCAAATCAGCGCTCCCCCTTCTGCTCCGCTTCTGTGCTCGCCTCTCTTTATGCTCAAGAGGGAGGGCTAGAGAGGTCAGGGAACATGCCAAGATGGTGGTGCTGTCAGCTCGGCTGAGTAAGCCGTACCAGGCCCGGTGTTTGTGTGGGGAGAGCAGAACAACAAAGGAGTCTATACCACTCTGAGCTTAGGATAAAATAGACAATGTGTAATATCAAGTTGCAGTAACTATAAGTCAACAGCAGATGGCAGCGGAATGCGCGGAATGCAATATAGCAATATATCAAGACATCAATACAATAAATGGAAAGTACATAGAAAATACATGGAAAATACAGGTATAAGTCCGTGTAGCGTCCCGGAAGTAAACTGGGACAATAGCGAACTCGCTAGAAACTATTAAACGACTACATATGAAGCAATAATAACAATTGAAATAACAAGGTATGCTCTATAAGAAGTAAACAATACGGGAGTGGCCAACTGCAGTGAATGAATAAGAACTGATGCAGCCATGTAATACATTGAAAGCAGTCGTGGGACGGCAGTAAATAGGGTGGAGATAATGGGCTGAGTAACGTCCCGCTTGACTTCTACGAGTCAGAGGGGGACCCCCACACTCCCACCGAAGTCTATGGGCCAAGGATCCCCAACGGTAAGTAGTACTGGACCAGAATTCCCTTTCACCCTGAAAAGGGCTTCATCGGGGGAAGTGCCGTCATCACAAGACTAAATGCGTCCCAGGCAAAGTTTGAGTCTGTGGAAAACAAGAGAGTCTTCCCCTGATTAGGTCCTTTTGAGGGTGAAAGGGAATTCTGGTCCAGTACGACTTGTATTACGTTCTCAAAGGCTGGGAAACAGGGGTCACCCTCTGTGTGTGCCCACCTCCAACAAAGTCACCAACGTTGCACAGGCAGCACATAATCACTGCTTTCCAACAGTGCTGGCATTCGTAGGTTTCTCTCCTGTGTGGACTCTCAGGTGACGCTTAAGGTTTCCCTTGAGAGCAAAGCCTTTCCCACAGTGCTGGCATTTGAAGGGTTTCTCTCCTGTGTGGACTCTCAGGTGCTGATTCAGGCCTGTCTTCTGAGCAAAGCCCTTCCCACAGTGCTGGCATTTGAAGGGTTTATCTCCTGTGTGGACTCTCAAGTGACACTCAAGGCTTGGCTTCCGAGCAAAGCCTTTCCCACAGTGATGGCATTTGTAGGGTTTCTCTCCTGTGTGGACTCTCAGGTGAATGTCAGGGGTTGACTTCCAAGCAAAGCCTTTCCCACAGTGCTGGCATTTGAAGGGTTTCTCTCCTGTGTGGACTCTCAGGTGACGCTTCAGGCCTGGCTTCTGAGCAAAGCCTTTCCCACAGTGCTGGCATTTGAAGGGTTTCTCTCCTGTGTGGACTCTCAGATGACGCTCAAGGTTTGGCTTCCAAGCAAAGCCTTTCCCACAGTGCTGGCATTTGAAGGGTTTCTCTCCTGTGTGGACTCTCACATGAATGTCAAGGGTTGACTTCCGAGAAAAGGCTTTCCCACACTGCTGGCATTTGTAGGGTTTCTCCCCTGTGTGGACTGTCAGATGACTCCCAAGGATTGACTTTAGAGCAAATCCTTTCCCACAATGCCGGCATTTGAAGGGTTTCTCCCCTGTGTGGACTCTCAGGTGACAGTTAAGGTTTCCCTTATGAGCAAAGCGTTTCCCACAGTGCTGACACTTGTGGGTTTGGAGATGTCTGGCAAGATGCCGCTTGCGCCCAAGATGGCTCCTGCCCTTCACGCTTGCTCTTGTGGCCCACCAGTTCTCTCCTATAAAGAAGGACAAGGAGAGACAAGCGTGAGTCCCAACTTTCAGGGAGGAAGAACCTTTTGGGAAACGGGAACGGAGGGAGAAGTGGAGAGTAGTCAGGCCTGCAGAGGACGGAGGGGGGAGGGACTACGGCAAAGCGGCAGAAGAAGCAGGCCACCCAATAGGCCTCTCAAAACTGGAAGCAGGAAGGACGGGTCTGCAGGCCAATGGGGTGGTGGTCGGTTAGGGGGGGAAGAATGGGGGAGCTGGGCTGGTAGCCTTGGGCAGTTGTGGCCTTGCTCTTGGGATGACAAGCGGGGACACTCTCCTCTCAGGGTCCCACTTCTGCCTCTCTGTGCGCATATGCTCATCCTTCCCAGAGTATACCCATCCACAAACATGGGCATGCACTTAGGCCAAACCACAGGACCAGTGTGAAGGGGTTGTGGTTACTCTGAAGGACACACGAGTGGACCTGAGAGCCCAGCGCTGCCTGGGAAGCCATTGCTTTCTGGACTCTTGTGGGCCTTCCCAGAGGCACCTTCCAGACCCAGAGAATGACTGGTTGAGAATGGCTCCCAGTTGCTAAGGGGAACCCCTTGATGTTCCTGGGAAACAAGGGCCTGAGCTGAAGAGGACATGAAAGGAGTCTCATCGCACCCTGGCCGAGGAATGGAAAGGGCCCTGAATCTCCACAGGAAAGGGGGTGTTTGGAAGGTCCTTACGCAGGAAGGTCACGTGCTCGTGGGTCTCCATCATGACCTCCTCGTACAAGGCCCTTTGCTCCCTGCCCAGCAACCTCCACCTCCTCCGTGAAGTAGATGGCCACGTCTTGGAAGGTCAAGGTCACCTGCAAGAGAGAAGAGATGCCACTCAGAGAACGGCTTCTCAAACCTGGAGGGGAACTTTGGTGCCTCCCAAAGAGCGACTGGGTTGCTCCAGAAGCCAGGCAAGAGCGGGACGTGTTGTGACTCTTCTCCCATTTCCGTTTGAGGAGGAGTACATGAGGGAAGAGACCAGAGTTCAATACATCGCTAAACTGGTGTCTGCAAATTATTGGAAATCAGATAAGTTTCCAAGAAAAGATGAATGGATTTTTAAAATTATGGAGACAATCCAAAAGGAAGGTTTAACAGAGGCATTAAAAGAGAGAAACAGAAAAGAAGAGAAGGATTCAAAATGGGAATGGTCGATATTGGGAAAGTATTGCAGAGAAGAAGGCAATAGAGATCTGAACTTAAAATGGATTTAAAACCAAACACTAGATATAGATAATTAAAATTACTTTCTTTGTTTTGTATTATAGAGAATATATTGAAGCTTCAAGAAAAACAAGACAATCTCCATAAATAAAATATTAGCTCTTGAAAGATATTTCTAGATAGATATTTACGCCACATTATCCTCATGTTTCTGTGCACGACTAGGATAGACTTTTCTTATCTATTAGAGATATATTCTGCTTTTCTTTCCCATCCTCTTACCCCATCTATTTTAACTTCCTTTACTTTTACTTTTCCATTCTATCTTTTTTGTGTTGATGTTTTATTCTTTATCTCTCTCTATCAACATGTGATTGTATATTACTTTGAAACTTTAATAAAAATATTATTTTAAGAAAAAAAGAAGGGAGGGAGGAAGCAAAGAAGGAAAGAAGGAAAGGAAAGTAGGAAAGGAAGGAAAGGTTGACAGAAGGAAAGGAAGAAGGAAAGAAGAAAAGGAAGATACACAGAAGGAAAGAAGGAAGGAAGGAAGAGAAGAGACGAAGGGAGGGACGGAGGAAAGAAAGGAGAGAAAAAGAAAGAAAGAAGGGAGGGAGGAACGAAAGAAGAAAGGAAAGAAGGAAAGAAGGGAAGATAGACAGAAGGAAAGAAGGAAGGAAGGAAGGAAGGAAGAGGAAGGAAGGAAGGAAGGAAGGAGGGAGGGAGGAACAAAGGAAGGAAAGAAGGAAAGTAAACGAAGGAAGAAGGGATGGAGGGAGAAAGGGAGGAGAGAAAGAAAAAAGTAAAGCAGGAAGGAAGGCAAGGAGAGACGGAAAGAGAGAAAGAAGGAGCAAAGTTAAGGAATGAAGGAAGGAAGCAAAGAAAGAAAGAAAGGGAAGGAATGAAGGAAGGACCGAAAGAACGAAGAAAGGAAGGAAGGAAAGGAAAGAAAGACAGAAAGAAGGAAGGAAAGAAGTAACGAAGATAATAAGGGAGGGAGGAAAGAAAGGAAGAAAGAAAGAAAGAAAGAAAGGAGGAAGGAAGGAACGAGAGAAGGAAAGAAAGAAAGGAAAGGAAGAAGGGATGGAGGGAGGGAGGCAGGAGAGAAAGAAAGAAGGAAAAGAAGAAGGAAGGAAGGCAAGGAGGGAAGGAAAGAAAGAAAGATAGAAGCAAAGAAAGAAATAGAGAAAGAAAGAGGAGGGAGGGAGGGGGAGGGAAGGAGGGAGGGAGGGAAGGAAGGAAAGAAGGAAGGAAGGGAAGGAAAGGAAGGAAGAAGGGATGGAGGGAGAAAGGGAGGAAGGCAGGAGAGAAAGAAAGAAGGAAAAAGGAGGAAGGAAGGCAAGGAGGGAAGGAAGGAAGCAAAGAAGGAAGGAAAGAAAGAAAGGGGGATGGGAAGAAATGAAGTAAGGAGAGAAAGAAAGAAGGACAGAAAAAAGGAAAGGAGGAATAAAAGAAAGAAAGAAAGACAGAAAGAACGAACCAAGGATGGAAGGAAGCAGGAAAGAAAGAGACTTTGTTAACCTGTTCCGGGGACATCTTTCTGGCGCCTTCTTCCGCAGAGGAGGAATTCAGGGGGCTGCCTTCTCTCCGTGTGATGCCTGGAGACTCTGCCGGCCAAGTCTGGACTCAGGCACACCTGCCGGGAGGAGACATGGAGGGCTTGACACAGGCGTGCAGCCACACACAGACCCCCAGAGACAAGGACATCCCTCCCAGAGCAGGGCAAGGCTCAGGTTTCCCTGGACGTCAAAGTCACCCAGGCTATCCTGATTTTGATGAGGGAGGGCCCCAGTTGGCCAGGATAATAATAATAGTAATAATGTTTCCTGTTACCTTCAGAAAATCTTCAATAAAAATTATTTAAAGTAAATAAATAAATAAGACCTTGTTGATCCTGAGGCTGTGAGGAATTGTGGGAGTCCCAAACACCGTGAGGGAGGGCTCCAGTTGGCCAGGATAATAATAATAATAATAATAATAGTAATAATACTGCTTCCTGTCACCTTCCAGGCAGATCACAACAGTAAGGACTGGACACAAAATGGCTTCCCCTGGCTTGCCCCCTCAGCCGCCCCTCGGCCCCTTCCCTCCTTCTTGCCTCAGCCAGGTGTCAATCAACCAGGATCCCCTGATTCTAAACTGTATTTCACATTGGCCTCAACAACCGCCTTCTCCGGGCAAGATGGGGCCTCACCCTGGCCCAGCCAAGCCTTCCCGGAGCAGGAACTGGCCAGCCGTGCTTTCCCAAGGACGGAGGAAGGCGCCAGAACGTTCTGTGGGCGCCCACTGAGCACGCTCAGGACTGGCAGAATGGACACAAAATGGCGGCCGGGACACAAAATGGCTTCCCTCCTGGCTTGCTCCCTCAGGAGCCTGGTTCCCTCAGCTGAGGCCTCTTTCTTTCTTTCTTTCTTTCTTTCCTCAGCCAGGTGTCAATCAGTCCATTGGAGGCGGGGCCTCTTTCCCAGCCATCCTGTCTCCTCTTGGCCTTCTCTTCTTCATGCTAATCATGCCCAGCTCTTCTTACTTATCTATTAATTTAATTACTTATTTATTTACTTCAGGGTATTTATTTCTCTGCCGCCCTTCTTCTCAACCCCGAAGGGGACTCAGAGCGGCTCACAAGGAAATGCAAATACAATGAACTATAATTATTGCCACAGCACAACATCAATATCACATGCCCCTCCTTTGCTGGCAAGGAAGAGGCAGCAGCAAATGTTGCAATTTGAGTACAGACTGAGCAGAGCCACTGATACTGTTCTATGTGAAATGGATTTCTAGCTGCGCCATAAACTTCAACAAATAGAAGCCTGATAATGATATGATGCTAATGAAAGTATTGTGTTTGATTGGATAATGAAAATGTTCTGATACACTGGCCAATGGGGTTTGTGAAGAAGGGCGGGGAAGAAGATCTGCCGCCATGAAGGGTATATAATGACTGCTCTTAGAATGTATGAGAGGATTTGCCCCGAGCAGCTTGTTCTGTGGGTGAACCCCACCAGCTGGTGTCCACTTTTAATAAACTTGACTTCACTTTGAAAACAGTCAATTGTCCGTTCTCTCGTTCCTGTGCCCGCGCGTCCACGTTGCTATTGGTAAGAAGGTTATTTGCCAACCAGGAGTTCTGGGACTCCTAATTTGCTGCTACATTTTGGTGACCCCGACGTGATGTTAAAAGGCAATTAAGACGGGTCTGTGACGCAGAGAACGAGATCCAGCTGCCTGGACGGCACTCGCTCTCCGGCGGGGAGGTGAGGCGAACCAGGAGGGCTGAGACTGGGGCCCCAAACCACCGCAATGACCGGCTGCCTGACTCGTTCCACACCAACGCCTGCCGACCCGAGGAGCCGCAATTGCCCTTACTGTTGGTGAACCCAAGAGGTGAGAAGAAAGTCCGGGGGCGACGGAGTTCCGATCGTCTAGAGAGCAATCTGGCACTTGAAAGCGCGCAGAGAGAGAGTCGGGGACAACAGATGCTCTGTTGTTCCGACGCAGTCGAGTGGTGATGCGGGAAAGCAGTCCCAGGGTCTTCTGGAATCGGCAAGTATAGAGCTCTTTAACACTAACACGTAGGGAACACACACCCATTGGGAGGAGGGCAAGCACTGAAGTGTTTTTGACTAGCAGAGATGGGTGGAGTGGGATCAAAAGCGAAGAAAGAAACGCCTTTGCAATGTGTGTTAGACAACTGGGACAGGTTTTGCTTGTTGGCAGTGGAAGGGAAACCTCAGGATTTGAAAGATTTCAGGCTGAGAAACTTGTGCACTGAGGTGTGGCCAGCTGTCCCAGAGATTGATTGGCCCAAGGCAGGCACTTGGGATTTAAGGAAGTGTAGGCAATTAGAGGCCTATTGTTACGAAATACATCCAACTGATCAATGGATCTATTCCGCGACATGGGAGAGAATGGTTGCTGAAGGTGTTTGGTGGGCGGGCCCCAAGGGGCATGCAAAGGAAGGATGTTTTGTTAGCCGACAGGCAGGGAAAAACCCTCCGGTTTTGCAATCTGAACCCGAGGAATTTCCACCCTTAAGGAGAAGACCAAGGCACAGAGAACTTGATGCGGCAGGAGCGGGGGGAGCCACTGTGCCTCCGCTCAATGCTAATTTAGACATCCCTGCCCAAACGCAAGCCCAAGCCACGGCCCCCACCTTCGGGACAGGCTCAGCCGCCCAGATGACGTCCTCGGCTGTGACGCACGGCGAGGCGGGTCTTCCTGTTCCCTTTGCACCAATCCCAATGAGTCCACCAGTCCTTCCTGTCCCCACCGCGCCATTTCTGATCCCGATGAATCCCCCGATGACATTTCAACCCGAATTAGGGAGCCTGCCAACTGCGGGGCCCAGCGGGGTGTTTCCTCCAATCATGGCAACATCCCAAACCGCCGCAGTTCCTTTAACTTCGCCACCAGCCACGGCTTCCTACCTTGTTCCACGTTCAGTACACAATCCGTTCAATGAAAGACCACCTGCATATCAGGCCCCTCTCTCCCCCGAGATACGTTACCCCCTAGAAGAAGCAAGGGAGATAGAAGAAAGAGCGAGATGGGAAGCCTCAGGCGTTGAGGAGATGATAGAGCATCTCCAAGAAGACGATGAGGAAGAAGAGTACCCTGCAGCCAGGGGAGGGATGATAGAGCGTCCCATACCCGCGCCCAGGAGAAAAAGCTCTTTTGGGACCGTGAAAGCGATAACGCGCTCTCCGGAACTAAGTAGAAGGCACAGTCAGAGACAAGCCGCTTCACCAATAAGAACCAGAAGCATGTCTAGGGAAGAAGCAAGGGTGAAGGCAGAAGAAGAGAGAGGGGTTCTGGAATTGCCCATCAGACGGGTCCCTTTAATAGATGTGAACAATACAGTGGTCCAGGCTTATCAGATAATCCCATTTTCAAGTAGTGACGTCGTTAATTGGCGAATTCTACCCCTCCTTATTCGAGCAGCCACGGGCAATGGCTGATTTATTAGAAGGAATTATTGCAACACATGACCCAACCTGGTGGGATTGCAAACAGCTCTTAAATACGCTGTTCACAGCCGCAGAAAGGAGAAATATTATCAACCAGGCCAGATTAATGGCACAAGAAGGACATGGGGAAATGGATGCAGTTGCATATGGTAATGCGAGATTGCCTTTTCGTGGTCAACTGTGAATGCATACATAAGATATTTGCGCTTGCGCAGATATAATTCGGAACCCTCTAGAAGAAAACTCAAAAGCCTCGCTGAAGCCCCGCCCATCACTCCCCCACCGCCTATATAGCCAGTGGGGGGCTTCAGCCCTCACTTCTCTTCATCCGCGCCGAGTGAAGCAGATAGAGAGAACCCTCTTGCTTTTTGGTGATTTCTGAGGAAATCACTGTTGCATTACTCTTACGGACTGACCTTGTATTTCTCTGACCTACTGGACTGACCCTGACTATTCTACATTCTCCTACGTTGACTTCGGACTGTGCATCACTTGTGAGTTATCTCCTTGCCTGGATATCTGGATAGAGCATCACCCTAGGATCTGAGATGTCTCTAACAACGAGCTTTAAAAAGTGTTCTACCTGCCCTAATCTTCTGCCAGACAATGACCGTCATGATTCTTGCCTGGCATGTCTGGGGGGGGGGGCATTTAGCCCATATGTGCCCCATATGTCAGCGTTTTTCCTCACAAACAAGGAAAAACCGAGCAATCAGGCTTAAAGCGCTGCTTTTCGAGAAGTCTGTGTCGCCGGGGGGGCCCCCCTATCAGTTCTCAGAACTGACGGCAGTTGACGAGGTGCCTACCAAGGAAAAAAAGATGGCGGCTCCTTCAAAGAAGAAGACAAGGAAAGGAAAGACGACGGAGCCTAAAGATGGCGCCCAGTCTTCTCTGCCAACTGAAGGCGCCTCCGTTATGGCGGGAACGGAGGACTTACCACTTTCTGCCTCTCCTCCGGTAGCAACAACGGCAACAAAGATGGCGCCCACGAATGCCCCCTCTGCGCAGACGCAGGAGCGCGCGGCTAGGGCAGGGACTCCCCTCGTGGACGAGAGGCCGTCCCAGGCTATGCCTTCGAGCTCCCTCCCAGCACCGCTGATAGCCCAGGAGACTCCTCATGCTGGCGCTGCTATTGCTGCGAGCCGGGAGGTGGCCCCGCCTCCGCCGGGCCTTTCCCCGTCGCAAGCCCCGCCCCCCTCCTCCCCTCGGGGAGGAGCTAGGGAGAGGCGGGCAAGAGCTCCTTCCCGGCATGATAGCCGGGAGTCGCGTCGGCGCCGACGTCACCGCCACTCCGCGGAGCGATCGAGCTCCTCCTGCTCTTCGTCCCCGGAGCCTGAGAGGGGAGGGAGGAAGCGCTCCCGCTGGTCCCCAGCGCCGAGGGACAACGACCCGCCAAGACTCACCTCCCCGACGTCGGGATGGGCGGTCCCTCAGCTGCCAGAACAGGGTGCCCATGCAGCAGCGTGCCTGTCGACATCTGAGCTTCCCTATCCGCTGTCGACCACGTCGGCTCCTTTGGGGATAGGTGCCACTCAGGTCCTCACTGCGATGACAGCTGCTCCTGCCTCTCTGATGCCAACTGCTCCCCCCTCCCTGATGCCTGGGGCTAGCCAGGGGTTTTGGCAACTGAATGCCATGGGACAATTGGTGTATTTTGCTCCTGCAGCCCCCCCATCGACCACTCAATGGGCCTCAACAGGGGGTCTGTATGCCCCTCAGATGCCTCTGCAGCCTAATGCGATACCGGGAACGCTTTCAAGCCTTCCTGCTCAGATGCCTGCTACAACAGCGCCACCTGCTGTCCCTTCTACGCCGGTGATGCAGGACAGGGCTGCTAATTCAGCAAATCCCCCTCCATATACGCAGCCTAGTCTAGAACAAGATAATGAGTTGTATACCTCTGACACTGAGGGGGAAGGGGAGCGGACTTTGAGAGAAACGGATAAGGAGCCCCAGCTCCCCTCAGACTTTTCAAAGTTTATGGCTACTATGGGACGCATGTTGTCATCATTAGAGCTTCCTGCGACCGCAGCTGGGGATTCCGTCCAGGACCCTAGCTGGACCCCGGAGGAACAGGGGGCAACGGCGCCCACTGCGGTACCCCTATCACCATTCCTCATCAAACTAATGGATGTCCCTGGCGTTCCGCCATATTCGGTCCAGGCTATTTCCAGAAAGGCAGAAGCCCTGTACAGGGTGGACCTTTCCACCGCCGAGTGGGTGTTGCGGCCGCAGAAGCCCAACACGGTGGTAGTGGACGTCGCCAAGTCCAAACGATCAAAGGGCTCCACCATTGCCCCCTTAGATAAGGAGGGACGGCGGATTGATACGATGGGGAAGAAGGCCCATCTATCGGCGAGCATTTTTGCTAGAATAGCACATTATGCACTCTATATGGCGAGATATCAATCTTACCTATGGGACAAGGTGGCTCCATTTCTGGACCAGTTACCCCCAAATGAACAGAGATTTTCACGGCCCTTTTTGACAGAGGCAACCCAGCTAGCCAAATTTCAAAAGGATTTGGCAAAGTATATGGCGGACTCGGCAGGAAGATTGTTCGCGAATGCTACGGCAATGCGCCGGTATGCGTGGCTGCGCTCTTCAACGCTGTCCGACGAGGGGAAGTCACTCGCAGAGGACTTGCCCATGCATCATGACGGGGTGTTCAACCCGGGTACTGATGTAGACCTTAAAGAAAAACACCAAACCCGTCAGGCAGCCCATCGGTTCGGCTTTCCGCCGCAGTCTGCACAGCAGCCAAAGCAAAGATGGCAACCCTCTGGTAACTCCTTTCGCAGGGGTTTTGGGAGCTACCCCCATGGCGGGGGTAGGGGCCAATCATGGGGCAATAGCCGCTACAGGGGGGGTCGCAGACAACCCTACAACAATAACAGGCCCTATCAACAACCCTACCAGGGAGCCTCCAAGCCCCAACCTGCCTCTAAGCGGCGTCTTTGACGCAGTCAGTGCAGAACAGCCGGTGGACAAACCCCCTCTACCTGTTAAAGAGGGAGGTCCCAGTTTTTCCTGTTTGAACTCAACCGAATGCCTCCAGTTGGATTCTCCATATTTCGGGGACAGACTGAGCTGTTTTTATACTGTCTGGGCCTCTATCACTCAGGACTCGTGGGTCCTGAGCATTGTCAGAGGCGGTTACTTTGTTGAGTTCGTACGCCCTCCCCCTGTGGGCCAGATTCGGGCTACGCGTCCATCTCCTGTTCTACTGCAGGAAGTTGAGAACCTATTAAAGAAGGGAGCAATATCCCCTGTTTCACCCTATTTGCATGCGGCTTGTTTCTTTTCCAAATACTTTGCAATATCCAAGAGGGATGGGGGAGTTAGGCCCATATTAGACCTAAGGGGAGTGAACGAATTCATCGTCCCTAAGAAATTTAGGATGGTCACACTATCCTCCATCCTCCCTCTCCTAGAGAGGGGTATGTGGTTCGCCACGGTGGACCTTCGAGACGCCTATTTCCACATTGCCATTGCGCCCCCTCACCGCAGGTTTCTGGCGTTCATGGTGGGTGACAGGGCATTCCATTTTAATGTCCTCCCATTTGGTTTGGCCACCGCCCCCCGCGTGTTCACGAAGTGCATGGCGGTGGTGGCCGCGTTTCTCCGCACCCGCGGAGTAACGGTCTTCCCATATATAGATGACTGGCTCATCATAGGGAATTCCCATATCCGAGTACAAAATAACATACTCACCGTGCTGTCTCTCCTCCAGTCCCTAGGTCTGGTGGTGAATGCAGACAAGTCACACTTGACCCCCACACGGCGGATCCAGTTTATAGGGGCGGTACTGGACTCCATGGAAGAGAAGACTTACCTGCCCCAAGACAGGTTCTGTACCCTCCGGGCCCTCCTGCTGCAGGCCATCTACAACACTACACTGCGGGCCAAACAGATCCAGGTCCTGTTGGGGCATATGGCGTCCACGACGGCTGTAACACCCTACGCCAGGTTACGCCTCAGGCCCCTGCAGTCGTGGTTCCTGGAGGTCTTCCGTCCCAGGACGGACGACCCGTCTACATCTTTGTGCCTTCCGCAGTTGGTCAAATCTTCCCTGCTATGGTGGCTGGATCAAACCAAGGTCTGCGCAGGGATGCCATTCAGCCCTCCAACAGCGTCAGTGACGATCACCACGGATTCATCAATGACGGGCTGGGGAGCACACTCTGGCGGCCTGTTGGCCCAGGGCACGTGGGACCAACAGGAACGTTTGCTGCACATCAATGTGCTGGAGCTCCTGGCGGTCCACAGGGCGCTCCTCTCTTTCGAGAGACGGGTGGTCAACAGGGTGGTCCACGTGGTCACAGACAACACGACCACCATGTTTTATATAAACAAACAGGGGGGAACACATTCCAAAACCCTTCTGTCCCTGACAATCACCATCTGGGAATGGTGCATCGCAAGGAACGTTTACCTGCTCGCAACTTATCTCCCAGGCGAACAGAACGTCCTGAAAAAAACAAGCTGAGCAATTAAATCTCTCTGTATAAACAGATACCACAATTGTAAAGCAGTAGTAATGGTATATTATAGTATAGCAAATCTTAAAAAGAACATCCCAATGAATGCAAGAAACAATACATCAATCAGCATTTTGATCAGCAAGTAGAGTACATGTACTCTACTTGCTGATCAAAATGCTGATTGATGTATTGTTTTCTTGCAATTCATTGGGATGTTCTTTTTAAGATTTGCTATACTATAATATACCATTACTACTGCTTTACAATTGTGGTATCTGTTTATACAGAGAGATTTAATTGCTCAGCTTGTTTTTTTCAGTGTATTGTGCCAGTCCTCCTTTGCTCTCTTTGTTGTTTATACTGAACAGAACGTCCTGGCAGATGCGTTGAGCCGAACTCCTCTGGCCCACCACGAGTGGTCGCTACACCAGGAGGAAGTCGATCGGCTGTTCGGGGCGTGGGGCACACCACGAATCGACCTCTTTGCCACAGGACAGAACAAGAAATGCACAACATTCTTGTTGTTGAAGGGATCCCTTTAAGCTTCCTGCTGCACCGAAATGGGTGGTTGTTCTTCTTACTTGTCTTTCTCCCCCTGGTGGAGCCTTGATAATCCCTGCGTCTTGATAACCAGGCGTCTCGTCGTCCTTGCGCTCTGCGTCCCGGCGTCCTTCCACGTCCCTCTACGTCCCGACGTTCCAGCGCTCCGCCGTCCCTCCTCGCTCCTTACGTTCCTCCGCGACCCGGCGTCCCGACGTCCCGACGTCCCTCGACGTTCCTCAGCCTTGGAGCCACCTCCTTCCCCCAGCGTCTGACGTCACCACGTCTCGCTACGTCCTCCTTTTTTGCCTTGTAGCGGGGGGTTCTTAAAGGGAGCGCACTTCTTCGCCTCTTTCCCTTAGCAGTTTCGCCTTTGTCCCTCCTTATTCCTCCTATCCTGGCGGAGATAGAGGGGGGGGGGGAAGAAAGGGAGAAATCGCCCCCACTCTGCGGCCGTTTGGCTTGGCTGTGACCGTTCGGGCGCTGCGACCTCCCGAGGCTCTGCACTCCGCTCCGCCTGTTCTGGACTCAGTGCTCTCCCAGTCGGGCCTCTCCTCCCTTCTTTCTCATAACCGGTAGGTTTGGATATATTTTACAGATTTCTCGTCAGCTTGCCACCCTTTGTGAACCTTTCATAACCTTTCGCAATCTGCAGTTGGCATTTGGCAGGCTGTCTTTTCTCGCCTCTTGGACTCTCCTTTCCTGTGCTCTCTTTCTTCTCTCTATATTGGTTAAAATGGAGGCGGTCGGCCTGTGGGACGCGTTGCGTCTCGCACCCCCCTCGGGAGCTCCTTCAAAGGTTGAGGACCGGCGTAGGTCCCTACACCGTCGCCTCACCTTGTCTGAAGTTCGCTACAGGACTATCCTCTTCCCGTTAGTCCTTCCTGGGGGTAATCTCCCCTTTACCCGGGCTGGGGGGTTCGGAATCGCCTGAAGTTCACGGGAGCTTCAGAATTCCGTGGCGGCCGCCATCTTGCCATCCAGTAAAGGCAGGGACAGCAGGATTCCGTGGCGGCCGCCATCTTGCCTCCAGTAAAGGCAGGGACAGCAGGATTGGAGGAAAAGGAAGAACAACCCAAGTTGGCTATGTATTTCTCGCGGACCGGACTGGAAGACACACTCTGTAACCCTACCCCCCCCCATACCCCCCAACCACATGTTTACCTAATCCATCTTACCCCATCCTAAACCCTCCCGATCCCTCCCCCTCCCCCACTGTGTTTTACTTTCAAAAAAAAAAAATCCAATAAAAATATAAGAAAAAAAAAAGAAATGCACAACATTCTGCGCCAGAACGCATGCGAACCTAGCACAGGGGTGTCTGGGAGACGCGTTCCTGATACCGTGGGACCAGGACCTGTTGTACGCCTTCCCACCGTTTCCCCTACTCCTGCGGGTGGTAGCCAAGCTCCGCAGGGAAGGGGCACGCTGCATACTCATTGCACCATGGTGGCCCCGCCAGCAATGGTTCTCCCTGCTTCTGGAGATGGCCAAAGGGGAGTTTGTTCCTCTGGCGTGCAGAGCCGACCTCCTACTGGCGCAACAGGGCCAGGTACTATACCCGGAGGTCGAGAAACTGCGACTCACAGCTTGGAGGGTGCACCCTCCGGAGTGACAGCGTTGGATCAGCTGTCAGCGCCAGTTCTGGCGATCGTGGAGGCGGCCCATAAAACTTCTACTAAGAAGGCCTATAAATATAAGTGGTCCAGGTTTACACGGTTTCTCACCCCCAAGGGGCTGGACCCTTTGAGAGTTTCGAACTCTACTGTATTAGATTTCTTGTTTGACCTCTCTGAAAAGGGACTATCGCACGCCTCCTTAAAATGTTACCTAGCGGCCATTTCCTGGTACCGCAAGAGGTCGGGACTCCCTTCCTGTTTTGAGGACCCAGTTGTACATACCTTCCTTAAAGGGTTTAAAAGTGTTCGTCCACCAGTTGCTCCTGTTACTCTGGTATGGAGTCTGGAGCTAGTTTTGTTAGCACTGACCAAACCGCCGTTTGAGCCTCTAGTATCAACTGACTTTTCCTTTCTGTCCTGGAAGACTGCGTTCCTGGTGGCTATCACCTCCGCTAGACGCGCAAGTGAGCTGTGCGCGCTGAGGGCCGATCAACCTTACACAAACTTTCATAAGGACAGGGTAACGTTAAGGACAGATATTACTTTCTTACCCAAGGTGGTCTCTAGATTCCACATGTCTGAGGAACTGGTCTTACCAGCTTTGTTCCAAAACCCAACTACGCCTATAGAAACAAATTTGCACCTCCTGGATGTGAGGAGGGCGCTGGCCTACTATATTGACAGAACTGCGCCAGTGAGGAAGTCACCCAGACTATTTGTTAAATATAGGAAGGACGCCAGTGGCTTTCCAGTTTCCTCCCAGAGACTCTCGTCCTGGATTGTATTGACTATTCGCCAGGCTTATCGCATGGCCGGGAAGGAACCGCCGGAACAATTGAAAGGACACTCCACGAGAGCGGTCTCAACTTCGGCGGCCTTCATGAGGGGCGTTTCCCTTGATGCTGTGTGCCGGGCGGCCACATGGTCTTCCCATCATACATTTGTCTCTCATTACAAACTGGACATACTTTCTAAGAAACAAGCGGAGTTTGGACGTGCAGTCCTTTTCTCTGCGGTGGCATGACCACCCACCAGGCCTAGGTCAGTCAGCTCGCTATTCTATCTTATGTATGCATTCACAGTTGACCACGAAAAGGCAAACATGGGTTGCTTACCATGTAACCATGGTTCCTTGAGTGGTCACCTGTGAATGCATACAGCCCACCCATCCTCCCCTCTGGTCATGCCCTCACATTGTTATTACGGTCTCTCGCGCTAGAGAGAAGTGAGGGCTGAAGCCCCTCCCACTGGCTATATAGGCGGTGGGGGGAGTGATGGGCGGGGCTTCAGCGAGGCTTTTGAGTTTTCTTCTAGAGGGTTCCGAATTATATCTGCGCAAGCGCAAATATCTTATGTATGCATTCACAGGTGACCACTCAAGGAACCATGGTTACATGGTAAGCAACCCATGTTTCCCCATTGAACTTGACCCAGGTTGGGATCCGAATAACCCGGATCACAGAGACAGAATTAGAGAATTCCAACAGCTACTCCTAAGAGCCATTAGGAAGGGTCCACCTAGACCTTCCAACATTCAGAAAATACAGGGAATTCAACAAGACAAGGTTGAAATGCCAGCTGCGTTTCTAGAGAGGCTTGAAGAGGCTTACAGAAAGTACAGTCCTTACAACTTAGAGCAAAACGATGGGAGAATTGCCCTAACGCAATCTTTCATAGCACAGTCATCCCCAGACATCAGAAAGAAGATTCAAAAACAGCCAGGATTTTTAGGAAAGACTTTAAATGAACTTTTGGCTTTAGCTGATCAGGTGTTTATTGCAAGAGAGCAAGTAGAAGAGGAGAGAAAAGACAAGAAGAGAAAGGAAGGATACAGAGTGTTGTTGAGCATGATGGATGAGAGGTCAGGAAGAGGAGGAAGAGGCCATGGTCGTGGGAGAGGCCTAGCAAAAGGAAGAGGAGATGGACATTTTAGTTTGGGGCGAAATCAGTGTGCTCGCTGTAAAAAAGAAGGGCACTGGAAAAAAGACTGTGTAGAAGAAATGTCAGAGGAAAAGGATGCAAGTGCAAGTGCAAGAGGCAGAGGTGTTAGCCGTTCGAGAGGGTCCGGGAGAGGAAGAGCCAGAGGAAGTTATAGGCCTTATGAAAAGACTGTTGTAGCTGCTGCTGTGCAGGAGGAAGAGTGGGAAAGTGAGGAGGAGGATGAATTTTGAAATTTTGGCAAAGCTTTTCTGTTGCTGAACCCAGAGGAGCCGTTGGTCGCCATTGATGTAGCGGGTCAGCGTATAAAGTTCTTAATAGATACAGGAGCGGATAAGTCTGTAGTGAACAAAAAAATTGCCCCACTTAGCAATCAGCAAATCAAGGTTATTGGTGTGTCAGGAAAGCCACAGAAGTGCCCATTGTTACAGAAGAGACGTTGCAACATTGCAGGGAGAGAAGTGATACATCAGTTACTGTATATCCCAGATTGCCCCATCCCATTGCTTGGGAGAGATATGTTGGCCAAGATAAAAGCGAGATTGGAGTTCTTGGAGACAGGCCAGCTAGAACTTACTGTTCCTGGGAGCGAGGAGTATCGCTTGTTCAGAGTTAAGGAGGTCAGGAAGATAGAAACAAAATGGCCCTGGGAACAAACTCCCAGGGTTTGGGCAGAAGATAACGATCCTGGGATGGCCAAGTATGTTGCCCCTGTGGTGATACAGATAAGACCTGGATGTCTTCCCGTGAGAAAGTCCCAATACCCTATCAGTAGAGATGCTGTAGAAGGAATTCAGGAACAGTTACATAGACTGTTACGTCATGAGATCATAAAGTATTGCGATTCCCCATGGAATACGCCCCTCCTCCCTGTTCGTAAGCCAGCAGGGGGGTTTCGGATTGTCCAAGATCTTAGAGCTGTCAATCAAGCTACAGTCCCTTTAACACCTGTCGTGCCCAATCCATATATTATGATGAGTTTAATTCCAAGTGCAGCAATCTGGTTCTCAGTTCTAGATCTCCGTGATGCATTCTTCTGTATTAGATTAGCACCTGTGTCTCAGCCTATCTTTGCTTCTCAATGGGAATCCCCAAAGGGAGAACAGCGTCATCAAGCCACTTGGTGTCGAATCCCGCAAGGGTTCCAGAATAGCCCTACCATCTTTGGCCAGGCCTTGGCTAAAGATTTGTCAGAATTTGAAATTCCAGAGTCAGAAGGAGTGTGGCTGCAGTATGTTGACGATTTGCTGATAGCCACTAAAACACAGAAAGGATGTAAGCATTACACATTAGAGATGTTGAAAGTCTTGGAAGAGAAGGGGTACAAAGTGTCAAGAAAGAAAGCACAGTTATGTCAACAAAAAGTCAAGTATTTGGGGTTTGGTTTGACCCAGGGAAGCAAGGTGTTGGAAGTAGAAAGGAAAGAGGTCATCTGTGCCATCCCCACACCTAAAGATAGAAGACAGACAAGGGAGTTCTTAGGAACTACCTCATATGTGAGACACTGGATCCCTAGCTACGCTGTGATAGCAAAGCCACTGTATCAAGCCATTCGTGTGGACGGAGGAGTGCGAGCATGCTTTCAAGGCTTTGAAAGAAGCTGTACTTTCACCTCCAGCATTGGGCCTGCCAGACTTAGACAAACCGTTTTACCTCTTTGCTGCAGAGCGAGATGGTACTGCGGTTGGGGTGTTGACACAGTATGTAGGCACATTTCAACGGCCTGTAGCTTATCTGTCCAAGCAGCTAGACACTGTAGCTAAGGGTCTTCCACCCTGTTTGAGGGCCGTTGCAGCTTCAGTGGATTTAATCAGAGAGGCCACTAAGCTCACCCTAGGAAGATCACTCACCGTGAGAGTCCCACACCATGTCAAAGCACTTCTAGACACAAAGGGTCCACGCTGGCTGACCAATGAGAGACTGACTAAGTATGAAAGTGTTCTTTGCGACAACCCCCTCGTTTCCTTGGAGATGTGCTCCATGTTAAACCCGGCCACCTTGTTGCCCAGCCTTTCAGAGCCCTCACAGCATGACTGCATACAGACAATGGACTTGGTTTACTCCAGCAGGCCAGATTTGCGCGATTTCCCTTGGGATAAGGTAGATTTAACCTTATACACTGATGGTAGTAGTTTCGTAAGAGAGGGAGTGTGTTATGCTGGCTATGCTGTCGTCACCTGGGAGGACGGGGTTCTGGAGGCAGAACCGCTACCCCCTGGGACTTCGGCCCAACTGGCTGAGCTAATTGCATTAACTCAAGCTTTGAAACTTGCCGAGGCGCAAAGGGTTAATATCTATACGGACTCGAAGTTTGCGTTTTTAACATTACATGCTCATGGAGCACTGTACAGGGAAAGAGGCTTTCTGACCTCTGCTGGAAAGGCTGTCAAGTATGCAGATGAGATGTTGGCTTTGTTAGATGCTGTTTGGCTCCCTAGCAAAGTTGCTTTGATGCACTGTAAATCCCATCAACGAGGAAATGACCCGGTGGTTCAAGGGAATAGGTTAGCTGATCGGACTGCCCGAGAAGTAGCAATGCAGAAGCCCACTTCAGTAATGTTAAATCTCACAGACTCAGGGCCTAAAGTGGAAAGATGTGATTACACTAGAGAGGAGGAGGAATGGGCCCTGGGCGAGGGAGGAGAGTGGAAAGACAGTCATATAGCAATGCCAGACAACTGCGTCTATGTCCCTAAGACACAGGCGTGGCACATAGTCAGGCACTTTCATGAGAGCACACATCTAGGTAAAAGTGCCTTGGCAGCCCTGTTGGAAAGGCAAATGTACATCAATAGCCTGCATAGCTTAACAGCTGCAGCGGCACAGAGATGTTGGACGTGTGCTAAGAATAATCCCAGAGAGGGTCCTTTGAAAGCACCTGGGATTCAATATCAAGGGACTTGGCCTTTTGAAGCACTTGTGACTGACTTCACAGAGATGCCACGAAGTGGAGGCTTTCGATATTTGTTGGTTTTTGTGGATACGTTTTCTGGTTGGGTTGAAGCTTATGCTACACGGGCAGAACGAGCGACAGAAGTAGTTAAGGCCCTTTTGAAAGACATTGTTCCTAGATTCGGAGTGCCTTTGCAAATAGGCTCGGACAACGGGCCTTGTTACGTACACCACGTGGTACAGGGACTGAGCAAATTGTTAGGTATCACGTGGAAATTGCACTGCTCTTACAGGCCGCAATCGTCTGCTCGAGCAGAAAGAGTAAACAGAACATTGAAAACCTGTTTGGCAAAGATTTGTCAAGAGACTAAGCTAAATTGGAGGCTTGCGTTGCCTTTGGCCCTCTTGAGGGTCAGATGCACACCTCACAAGAAAACAGGGCTTTCCCCTTTTTAAAAACTCTATGGAAGGCCCCCTTTGAACCTAAAGACTCTTACTGGACTATCTTCAGACAGCCATGTGTTAGGCCACCAACAGACCTTGCAGCAAGTACAGATGTTAGGGAAACAGTTAGAGAGATTGAGTCAATACACTGCAGATTTGCATTGGCCCCTCCCTACCACCTCTCTTCACTTGTTTTCCATAGGTGAGGACGTGCTGGTCAAGGAGTGGAGCGTGCAACCGTTGGAGCCTCGATGGCGTGGCCCTTACACCGTGCTGTTGAGCACACTAACTGCTGTCAAAGTGGAAGGAATCCGGCCGTGGATCCACTATACGTGGGTGAAGAAGGCTCCGACTCTTTGGGAATCTGCCGTGGATCCGGACGATCCACTAAAACTGAGGATTTACAAAAATCAACCACACCCTGTTTAAGGGGTGATAAGGCCACAGAAGAGTCGTCGGAGACCAACGTTCTTCAGCCAAGCAATGGTGGTCCAACGAAAGGTAAATGGACAGAGCCAGGAGCTTGCTTCCTGGGATGGTGGTTTAGTATCCTAATGGGACAGAGTTGCAGGAGTGAACCACCTAGGAGAGCGAGACGCACCACGCTTGGGTGCATGGCTCTGATATTAACATTGTACATAACCGGGACACATGGAGGGTGGGACCAAAATCTGTTTCATAAACTTGTTACCAATATGTCACATGAGCTTAGTCTGAACGATTGCTGGGTGTGCTCACATGGCCCTTCAAGTCATAGACAGGGGTGGCCGATTGTGACAAGTGCTGTGTTAACATTGCAAGGTTGGAATGACATCAAGGGTAAACCAGCACACATAGAAAGGAACACAGATGAGGCCCAGTACATGCTCACACACCGTTCCCCAGCCTTGGAGGCACCACTGTTCTTTAGGTGGAAGAATGATGGGACAATATATGAAACAGGGAGTCAGAAGCATGGAAGATATGAGCTCTTCAAACGAATTGAGCTAGGGTCCTATCCCGCGTGCAATCATACTATTATTATTCATGACAGATACAGACCACACTGTGGTCAAAAGAGGAAAGGCATTTGGACTTGGGGTTGGGAAGAGTCAAAGTGCACTCACATATTGTATGGAAACCATCAACAGGATGCTATTGTCAACTTAGTGCAGAATCTGCCAGCCAGCCGCACAGGTGAGCGTGCGACAAATCTCCCCAAAGGGATTGTGTGGGTTTGTGGGAGTTGGTCTGGCCCAATTTTGCCTGTTGCTTGGTGGGGTACTTGTACCCTGGGAATGTTGAGGCCCGGAGGGCTCAGAGTGCATCCAAAAATGACCCCAGTAACCAATTTATATATGCATATCCAGAAACGGTCGGCAGAGTCGATTCAGTATTATGGATATGACCCAGACAAGACTTTTCTTACTGAAGCCCAGAGGCTGCTTGCCATTGCAGCCCCTCCTGTGGGCATGGCATGGAGTGTTAGACAGTTACGTGTGTTATCATATGGCCTGGAATCATTGGCTAATGATTCAGTGGCAGGGATGTCCTCACTGCAAACAGAGGTAGATTCCCTAGCCGGTATGGTAATGCAGCAGAGAATCGCATTAGATTATCTGCTTTCCAAGCAAGGAGGATTGTGTGTTTGGCTGAACACAACCTGCTGTCACTACATCAACATGTCAGGACAGATTGAGACCGATGTGGAGAGAATTCAGAGTGTGGCAAGCCAGGTGCAGAAGTCCTATGAGGCTCCAAGTGATTTCTGGAGTACTCTAACGGGTTGGCTGCCAAATTTTGGATGGTTAAGGTCTGGTGTCATGCTAATAATCATAATTTTCTGTTCTGTAATGATTTTGCTATGTTGCTTACCCTTAATTCTAAAATGTTGTGCATCTACAGTGAAAGAATCAACAAATGCGATCAAAACTATGCAAGCTGTGACAAAACGTGATTGGAAGGTTAATTGGGCTGCCAAGTAAGAGGTCCATAAAGGTGGTGTAAGTAACTGCATGCTGCGTTATTTACAAGAAAAAAAGACTGAAATATAGCAGAGTTGGTACTTTGAGCAGGAGTACAGTCAGGGGAGAGTGATGCACAAGCAAGAGCTTTAGAGTAGCTGGCTTTCTGTGCCAGAAATCACGCTGGCATGCAAGCCGTAAATGCTGTACCCTGATTGGTACGCCAAGCGTATGCAGTGATTTGCTAAAGTACAACATGTGTCTTCAATGATAACAAAAGCCTTGATTGGCAAAAGCAGTACAAGGCATGGGTTTGTTTACCTGAATGCTAATAGGATAAGAACCACGCAAGCGCAGAAGGGTCTGCCCCTCCTTTGCTGGCAGGGAAGAGGCAGAAGCAAATGTTGCGATTTGGGTACAGGCTGGCCAGAGCTGCTGATACTGTTTCATGGGAAATGGATTTCTAGCTGCGCCACAGTGTTTAACAAATAGAAGCCTGATAATGATATGATGCTAATGATGCTAATGAAAGTATTGTGTTTAATTGGATAATGAAATATGTTCTGATGCACCAGCCAATGGGGGGTCATAAAGAAGGGCAGGCCAAGATCTGCCGTCATGAAGGGTATATAATGAATGCTCCTAGAATGTATGTTAGGATTTGCCCGGAGCAGCGAGTTCTGTGGGTAAACCCCACCAGCTGGTGTTAATTTCAATAAACTTGACTTCACTTTAACAGTCAAATTGTCTCGTCCTCTCGTACCTGTGCCCGCGCGTCCACGTTGCTGTTGGTAAGAAAGTTATTTGCCACACGGAGTTCTGGGACTCCTAATTTGCTGCTACACTGCCAGGACACAAAATGGCGGGCGGAAGACAAAATGGCTTCCCTCTGGCTTTTCCCCCTCAGGAGTCTGAGGCCCTCAGCCGCCCCTCGGCCTCTTCCCTCCTTCTTGCCTCAGCCAGGTGTCAATCAACCAGGATCCCCTGATTCAAAACTGTATTTCACATTGGCCTCAACAACCGCCTTCTCCGGGCAAGATGGGGCCTCACCCTGGCCCAGCCAAGCCTTCCCGAAGCAGGAACTGGCCAGGACTGGTTTCCCAAGGACTGAGGAAGGCGCCAGAACGTTCTGTGGGCGCCCACTGAGCATGCTCAGGATTGACAGAAGGGACACAAAATGGCAGCCGGAACACAAAATGGCTTCCCTCCTGGCTTGCTCCCTCAGGAGCCTGATTCCCTCAACTGAGGCCGTCTTCCTTCCTTTCTTTCTTTCCCTTGTCAGCCAGGTGTGAATCAATGCATTGGAGGCGGGGACTCTTTCCCAGCCGTGGAAACCCACCCCGTCCCCCGTGTCCCAGGCCCCTCCTTCCTTCCACACGGCCACGTCATCCCTCCACACGGCCTGACTTGAGCTGGATTAGAGGAGTCTGCGCGGCCATATTGCAGGCCTCGTGGATGGATCAGATTTTTTGAATGCTACTAACTGTCCACTGCATTGCTATGGCCCAGTCTGTGTATATGTGTTTTGTGTGTGTATATATTTGTGTATATATGTGTGTTCAGGCATATGTGTGTGTTTGTGTTTGTGTGTGTGTGTTTATATGTGTACATCATCCAGTCCAACTTTATTCTGCCAAGAAACAGGACAATCGCATTCAAAGCACCCCCGACAGATGGCCATCCAGCCTCTGTTTCAAAGCCTACAAAGAAGGAGACTCACTCCAACACACTCCCTCTGGGACAGCAGAGAGTTCCACTGCTGAACGGCTCTCCCTGCCAGGAAGTTCTTACTAATGTTCAGGCGGAATATCCTTCCTTTCCTGTAGTTTGAAGCCATTCTTCTGCATCCTCGTCTCCAGGGCAGCAGAAAGGAAGCTTGCTCCCTCCTCCCTAGGGCTGACTTCCCCATACCTCTTGATACATAGCCATCATCATGTCTCCTCTCAGCCTTCTCTTCTGCAGGCTAAACGTGCCCAGCTCTTTAAGCCGCCCCTCATAAGGCTTGTTCTTCAGGCCCTTGACGCATTCCAGCTTACAGTCAACATCTCCCTTCTATTGTGGAAAGTTAACGGTGCTCCATGCAGTCATGCTGGCCACAAGACCTGGGAGACGTCTAAGGACAATGCCGGGCTCTTTGGATTCGAAATAGAGATGAGCACCAACCCCCAGAGTCAGACACGACTGGACGTAATGTCAGGGGAACGCCTTTTTACCTATGAGAGGAGCCTCCCACAAGGATGGCGAAATATCAAAAAACCCTTGCTATCCCTCTTGGTTCCCTTGGACCTCTCAGTGGCTTTTGATGCCATCAACCATTGTGTCCTTCTGGGCCGGCTCTCCGGGGTGGGACTTGGGGGCATTGCGCTGCAGAGGCTCCGCTCATTCACGGAGGAGGTGGCCCAGGTGGTGGTGCTGGGGGAGGCCTGCTCGGACCCCTGGCCATTGGCTTGTGGGTCCCACCAGGCTCCATCTTCTCCCTCATGCTTTTCAATCTCTACATGAAACTGCTGGGTGAGGTCATCTGGGGTTTTGGAGTCGGGCGTCCTCTGAATGCAGATGGCACAAGCCTATGACTCGTTTGCACCCCACTCCAAGGAAGCTCCACGAACCCCGAACCAGTGCCCGGCAGCCGTGATGGGCTGGGTGAGTGCTGACAAGCTGAAGCTGAATCCAGGCAAGACAGAGATCCTCCTGGTCAGTCGCGAGGCCGTGGAGGGTGGCCACCTTTCTTGGGCAGGGTCACTCCCCCTGAGGACACAGACCTGCAGTCTGGGGTCCTCCTGGATTCGGCACGGACTCATGATGCTCGGGTGTCAATGGTGGCTGGGAGGGCCTACGCACAATTAAAGCTTGTGCACCACTTACAAGAGTACCTTGTAAAGCCAGATCTGGCCAATGGTCCATGCCTTGGAGACATCTCGTATGGACTACTGCAATGCACTCCGCGTAGAGCTGCCTCTGAAGACTAGTACAAAGATCGGCAGCCAGGCTGAGGACAGGGGCGGGTTAGAGAGAACACACGGACCCCCTCCTGAATGAGCTTCACGGGTTGACTCTTTGCTTCCGGGCCCAATTCAGAGTGCAGGTCATGACCTCTAAAGCTCTGCCCAGTCCAGGTCCTGCCTATTGACGTGACCGTCTCCCCCCATGAACCTGTTCTGGCATTAGGAGGTCTGGGGAGGCCCTCCCGGTCCGGCCTCCATCACAAGTGAGGCTGGTGGGGACGAGGGATGGATGGAGAGGGCCTTCCCAGGAGTGGCCCCGGCTATGGAACGCCCTCTCCAGGGAGATTAGACAAGCGTCCACCCACACGGCATTGGGGGGGGGGGGGCTTGAAGACCTGGTCATTTCAAGAGGCTTTTTGGGGATGATGAGTCCATCTGTTCTAGGGATAATATCTTGACTCGGAGAGCAGGCCCTCTTGTCCCTCATAGGAATGGCTGTGTTTTGAACTGAACATTTGATAATTGCATGAATAATGTGCTTGTGTTGTGGTTTATCTTGTGGGATGTGCCATTAATTGTTCATTTGTATGTATTTTGAGGTCATATTCATGTTGTGAGCCATCCCGAATCCCCTGGGGAGATGGGGCCGGGTAGAAAGGACGCTGATTACTATTTATATTTAGAGTCCAACTCAAAGCACGCCTACCAAGAGGTTGCCAGGAGTTGGAAGTTACACAGCGTTGTTTCTTGAAGTGAGAACAGGATGGGTGCCTCAGGCCTAACCGTGGGTGTCGCTGCCATTGGGTGTGATGGCAAGCGCTGAGACGAGAGCATATCGGTCGTGGTCACCCCGGATGAGGAGGAAGAGAGGAGGCAGAGCGTGTTGTGCAGACTGTCAATACTGTGCTCGTATGTGTACTGTTTGTAGTATTTCAGCAACTGGAGGAAGAAAGAAAGGCCTTCCAGTGATATCGGAGGAGGACCCCCTCCCACCCCCCAAGGACTCTGTAACAGATATTGAAAAACCAAGGAATTAATAGTTTTGCCAAGAACACCAGGCTGGAATGATCCCGTAATCCCCTATCTCTCCCAAACATGCCCAGCTCTTTAAGCCGCTCCTCATGGGGCTTGTTCTCCAGACCCTTCATCATTTTAGTCGCCCTCATCTGAACACATTCCCGCTTGTGAACATCTCCCTTCAAATATAGTAATATATAAAACCAATATTGTGCTATGGTAATAATATATTATATTGTATTTACACATTACATGTAATCCACTCTGAGTCCCCTTCAAGGTGAGAAGGGTGGCAGATAAATGGCGTAAATACATAAATAAATAAATTTTGTAGAATTACCCCACGGCAGGGACAGTGGAGTCAATCCAGTCCAACTCCATGGCCTTCAAAGCACCCCTGACAGATGGCCATCCAGCCTCTGTTTAAAAGCCTCCAAAGAAGAACCTCCACCACCCTCTGGGGCAGAGAGTTCCACTGCTGAACAGCTCTCTCTCACAGTCAGGAAGTGCTTCCTCATGTTCAGGTGGAATCTCCTTTCCTGTTATTTGAAGCCATTCTTCTGCATCCTGGTCTCCAGGGCAGCAGGAAGGAAGCCTCCTCCCTCCTCCCTATGACTTCCCCTCACGTATTTATCCCTGGCCCTCATCCTGTCTCCTCTCAGCCTTCTCTCCTTCAGGCTAAACATGCCCAGTTCTTTCAGGCGCTCCTCATAGGGCTTGTTCTCCAGACACTTGATCCTTTGAGCCGCCCTCTTTCTCTGGACACATTCCAGCTTTTCAATATCTCCCTTCAGTGGTGGTGCCCAGAATTGGACGCAAAACATCTAATGCATGTCAAGGTGCCCATCGTGTGTGTCCGTACAGTGTTCTGCCAAGTAGTTGCAAGAGGAAGAAGGAGCACCAAGCTCAACCTGGCCAGGACCCCCTTCCACCTGGACATGGATGAGTTCCCTGCGAAGGAAAGAACATGCAGGTCAAGGCGAAGTCTCTCCCGTCACCTCTGGACCCTCCACCCAGACCCTGCACTTGGAAGGCCCTCCTACTTCAATACGAGGGATCACCAGTGATGAAGAAGAGGAGGAGGAGGAGTTGCGCGTGGGAGAGACGGCAGGCGGCCTTCATTCTTCCTGGGGATTTGACTCTGCGTGTTCCTGCTTTGCAGGGGGTCAGACTGGATGTCCCTTGGGGCCTCTTCCAGCCCCGGGTTCTTTGGTCTGATGGTTCAGTGAAGCTCAAGGTCAATGACTCAGAAGCCACTCCACCCAGGTCCCTTCTGCCAGGTAGGAAGACACCACCAAAGCCCTCCTGAGAGACGGCCCTGCGGCCTCTGCTGAACTTCTCCCCTGAGGGAGGCCTGACCCCTTCCCAGGTGGTCCACCCACTCTCACACAAGCCTTCTCGCCAAGGAGTCCTTCCGAATATTGAAGGAGAGTCCCTTCCCTTGTCCTTTGGACCCATTGATCCCTGTCTCTGGAGCAGCAGGAAACACGCTGGCTCCCTCTCCTCACGACATCCCTCCAGGTGTGGACGGCACACTCGATGGATCTGAGGTCATCATCATCATCATCTCCCCGTTTCTCTCTCTTAAACAGTCTCCAAAGTGCCTTGGTCTCAATGACTGGACTTCCCAGCGGCAGAGACGGCCTTCTTCTCCCATTAAGAGGCATCAAGGGGGAAACTGGGTCAGGAATCAAGAGACTGGGGGATTTCCTCAAAGGTCTCTTTGGAGCCCGGGGGCTGAACCCTGAAGCCAGAGCACTTTCCTGTCACCAACTGACCAATAAGAACGAGCGTTGCCCTAATTTTTCAATAAACGGTGGTCCAGTACCAGCAACGGGTCAAAACACTTTCCAATTTGGGTCAGGGTCAAAACCAGTGCAGTCCCACCATGTTCACATATCAGGGTGTTGATCTCTCCATCCATCCATCCAAACCCAGCCCAGTCTCGTAACATCCGCTTGGCACCTTCCGGCATCTCCCTCCTCTTCCTCTTCCTCCTCCTCCTGCCCTGGGTTCGAGGGCACTTTCACGCTCCAGTTACTTCCAGGCAGGCAGGCAATTCGCAGAAAGGTCATCCGGGCCTAAAGCTGGAAGGAAAGAGAGCCTGACTCCCCGCAACAAGGAAACGGCTCCAGGTTGGTTTGCATGCAGCGATCCCCAGGTCCATCCCACAGCTCACCTCGGCCTTGACGGACACCTGCTTCTCACAACTCACCAGGTCCGTGTGGCCTGAAATACTTTCTCCTTTTCAAGCCTGCAATTCTTTCCGGTCGGGGTTTGATCAACATGCAGCCCGGAAATAAGCAAGTCCGCGAAAAGTGAACCGCGAAGTAGCGAGGGAACACGGAATAGGTCTCACAACGGCCTCCATTAGGCAAGTTGGGACTTTGCCCTGTTCCCAGGAGGCGCTGACCACCCCCTCCCCCACTCTGCCGGTCTCCTTCCGGCCTGTTTGATCAGCCAGGAAGGGCAAGGGTCTGGAAAACACGTGGTAGCCCTCACCTCTCCAAGGATCCCGCCCACATCCTCAGGCAGCACAAATGGAAAGGAATCCATCAACACAGGACAAGGAGGAGCCAAAGTTACATCCCTTGGAAGTGGATCAATAACAGCATCCAGGTCGGAAGAGATCTGGTTGTCATGGAGGCCAGGAAGTCCTGAGCCACTACCGACAGGGCCATCTCAGCATGGACGTGGAAGTCTCCCAGCACTATCAGCCCCTGAGGCTCCAATGCCAACCCCGAGACCACCCCGGCTAGCTCAGAAAGGGAGACTCTTGAGCAGCGGGGAGGGCGGTACACCTATTCTGTCCCGGACACCCACCCTTAAGGAAATACATGCTGTTGACTGTGGGATGGGGAACCTGGTCAGGGGGATGGAATCACAATAGACCCCTGAGACTCAAGCCCCCCCCCAGCCCCCCCCCCCCCATCCAGCCAGGCCTCTGTGATACAGACCAGGTCAGCATGCTCATCCAGAATTAAGTCCTGGGTGGAAGTTGTTTTTCCATTTACTGGCCTGGCATTCAAGAGCAGCCTTTTCGACCTACGGAGGTTCCCAAGCCCAAGCATGCTCCCAAACCCATAATATAATATATAATAATAATAATAATAATATATTTATATTCTGCCTTATATCCCCGGAAGGACTCAGGGCAGATTCCAAACATAAAATGCAAATGTTCACTGCCCAATACAACAAGAATACATCGATACTAACAAAATTTAACAACCTAACATATAAACACATATTAACAACTAAAATTAAATTAAAAACACAGCCTGTTATAACAAACATAAAACATCGAACAGGAGCATCAATTTCCCATGGCTCCATAGGGTGCTCACCAGCGGCATCTCCGATAAGTGTTCCCCCCGTTTCAGCTGACTTCCCAATGAAACAAGACAAAACACACTGGGGTCTAAGGGGTGGATATCTTCGGTCGTAATACTTTGATTTCCGTTAATTTTTTGTATTTAAAATTATTTTGATCCAATATTGACCCTCGGAGTCCAACCCGGAAGTGATCTTTCTAAATCGAAACTGGGTCAGGCATTTCCGTAAAGGGCGCTGTTATTAGGTCATTTTTATTCCCGCCCTTTCTTACTCTTTAACCCGCCTCAGCTCTCAACGGGCGAGAGGAGACTGGAAAGCAGCGGAGAGCTGAGGCGGGCGCTTTGGAAGCCTGGAAGCCAGGGGCCGAGATCGCTTGGGAAGGAGAGGCTTGGCGATCCGGAGGAAATCAAGAAGCCCATCCGCTCCTTGCCCCATGGAAGGAGCCAATGCGGGTTAGCTATAATGCGCATTGGCCCCTTCCATGGGGCCAGGATCGGAGGGATCGGAGAGGCAGGGAAGGGAGGGTGCGAAGCCCCTGCCTGGGCGTGGAGGCCCTGGAGCGCTTCCTGGCCGCACTCCTCGCTGGCAGCCGGCACGGCGTGACCCTGCTCCGCAAGGTAAGTGCACTATACATCCCAGCAACTCCAACTCCCAAATGTCTCGGTCTATTTTCCCCAGATTTCCCCAGTGTTCACATTTGGGCATATTGAGGATTTGTGCCAAGTTTGGTCCAGATCCATCATTATTTGAGTCCACAGTGCTCTCTGGATGTAGGAGAACTACAACTCCCAAACTCAAGGTCAATGCCCAGCAAACCCTTTCAGTACTTTCTGTTGGCCTCATGAGAGTTCAGTGTGCCAAGTTTGGTTAAATTCCATCATTGGTGGAGTTCAGGATGCTCTTTGTGGGTTAACTAGAAATCCCAGCAACTACAACTCCCAAATGACAAAATCAATTGCTTCAAACTACAAGAAAAGAGATTCCCCCTGAACATGAGGAAAAACTTCCTAACGGAGAGCTGTTCAGCAGTGGAACTCTCTGCCTCAGAGTGTGTGGAGGTTCCTCCTTTGGAGGCTTTTAAACAGAGGCTGGGTGGCCATCTGTCTGAGGTGCTTTGTGATTTTGCTGCATGGAGGCAGAAGGTCCTTGGACTAGAGATGGTTGATGTTGTTGTTGTTGTTGTTATGGCTGGATAGCCATACATACAAAGAATCCTTAATAAATTTGAAGATAGTTATATGTTTTGCATTTTTGTAGTGGGTGGGGAGGGAGATCTTTGTGACTTGGTTGTTTTATGAGTAGCTCCCATGCTGAGAAAGTGTGAGCAGCCCCCCTGCCTTAGAGTGTTTCTCTTGGGGGGGCCCTCCCTCCCCTATCCTTGATTTCCAACTCTCTGTATCCCACAGTGTTGTTCCATAATTATTGTGTAATATCTATCATTGCATTGAATACCACATGCTTTGAGTATCAGAACATTGAATATATACATTTCTCTCAGATACTGATATGTTTTTGCCATGATTAGATGTTTGGATTGATATTACATTGGAGTGTTTATCTTGGCCCCCCTCCCCTATCTTCTCTGTATTCCACAGTGTCAGTCCTGTTTTTCTGCTTTGCGCATGCGCTGAAGCAGTAACGACCTAATAACGAAAATTCGTTATCAATTATGTTTCAATTACGAAATTTATTTAAAATTTTTCGAAACACTCTCTATGACAACTCACCAGTGGAAATCCCCCCCCCCCCAAGTTTAGAAACCATTTTTTTATGGTTCAACCACCCCTTCTGGGGTCAAGAATACCTAAATAGTAAAATAGACTAGATACTGTAGTAATATACCAAAACAACAGATGGCAGCAAAGCGCCAAACAATGTCGGACACTGGGGTCAATAACAGATGGAAGTAAGAAGTAGATAATATACTAGCTGATGCAATTATATAACAGGACAGTAGATGGCAGCAGAGCCCCAAAAGGTAGAACAGACCAATGTAAATAGAAATCTTGTAATGCTATATATATCAAAGTCAAAAGTACAAAATATATCATATAACAACATCAAATATACATACATAGAAGCAAAGGCAATCCCAATGTATGTAGAGGGCAGACTTGGGTGTGTGCATCCACATTCATACATAAAATATGTCAATAAACCGGGTTAACTGGCCACAAAATGCGGGATAAAGGAAATGTTTTTTTGAGAGCAACAAATGGCAAAAGTCTTATAGTACTTACAAGTACAGAAGAAATGTTCATGTACATGAGGGTGATACAGTTCAAAATAAATTTTAGACGATCTCAAGCTGCCAAAGTAAAGGGATGCCAAAAGTGGAAGTAGCCTCCGTAAAGCGTCCAAATGGACGTCCTTCTGGCGCAAAAGCCCCTGGCAGGGGACAGTCTCATAAAAGCACTCTATATTACATGCTAAAAGCCTGGGAAACAGGGGGAACCCTCCATGTGTTCCCGTCACCACTGAAGTCACCAAAGTTGCACAGGCACCACGTAATCACCGCTTTCCTGCAGTGCTGGCATTCGTAGGTTTCTCTCCCGTGTGGACCCTCAAGTGACGCTCAAGGTTTGGCTTCTGAGCAAAGCCTTTCCCACAGTGCTGACATTTGAAGGGTTTCTCTCCTGTGTGGACTCTCAAGTGACGGTTGAGGGTTCCCTTCTGAACAAAGCGTTTCCCACAATGCCGACACTTGTGGGTTTGGAGATGTCTAGCAAGATGCAGCTTGCGCCCAGGATGGCTCCTGCCCTTCACGCGTGCTCTTGTGGCCCACCAGTTCTCTCCTAGAAAGGACAAGGAGAGACAAGCGTGAGTCCCAACTTTCAGGGAGGAAGAACCTTTTGGGGAAACGGGAACAGAGGGAGAAGTGGAGAGTAGTCAGGCCTGCAGAGGACGAAGGGGAAGGGACTACAGCAAAGCGGCAGAAGAAGCAGGCCACCCAATAGGCTTGTCAACACTGGAAGCGGACACGACGGGTCTGCAGGCCAATGGGGTGGTGGTCGGTTGAGGGGGGCGAGAAGAGGGGAGCTGGGCTGGTAGCCTTGGGCAGTTGTGGCCTTGCTCTTGGGATGACAAGCGGGGACACTCTCCTCTCAGGGCCCCACTTCTGCCTCTCTGTGCACATATGCTCTTCCTTCCCAGAGTAAACCCATCCACGACCATTAGCGTGCACTTAGGCCAAACCACAGGACCAGTGTGAAGGGGTTGTGGTTACTCTGAAGGACACACGAGTGGACCTGAGAGCCCAGCGCTGCCTGGGAAGCCATTGCTTTCTGGACTTTTGTGGGCCTTCCCAGAGGCACCTTCCAGACCCAGAGAATGACTGGTTGGGAATGGCTCCCAGTTGCTAAGGGGAACCCCTTGATGTTCCTGGGAAACAAGGGCCTGAGCTGAAGAGGACATGAAAGGCGTCTCATCGCACCCTGGCCGAGGAATGGAAAGGGCCCTGAATCTCCACAGGAAAGGGGGTGTTTGGAAGGTCCTTACGCAGGAAGGTCACGTGCTCGTGGGTCTCCATCATGACCTCCTCGTACAAGGCCCTCTGCTCCTTGCCCAGCAATCTCCACTCCTCCTCCGTGAAGTAGATGGCCACGTCTTGGAAGGTCAAGGTCACCTGCAAGAGAGAAGAGATGCCACTCAGAGAACGGCTTCTCAAACCTGGAGGGGAACTTTGGTGCCTCCCAAAGAGCGACTGGGTTGCTCCAGAAGCCAGGCAAGAGCGGGACGTTCGTGACTCTTCTCCCATTTCTGTTTGAGGAGGAGTACACGAGGGAAGAGACCAGAGTTCAATCTGGAGTCCTGGTGAACTAGATGTCATATGTGAAAGGAGACTCCATGTGGCATGTGGGGGCTCTTCCCCATAGGTCTTCCCCATCTGCATTGCGCATGGGGAGAACTCTGGGGCCGAGGGTGGGATTTGCAGCCTAGACAGTCAAGGCCTTTCACGGAAAGAGACTCTTCCCACTCTTGACGTGAAGGGAAGGCAACCACAAACTCCATCCTTGGCAAGGACTGCCTTCCATGGAGCGGAAAACACCAGCTCTCCCAGTCAGGGCCTCCTTCCTTCCTTCCTTCCTTCCTCCAAAGGGGTCTTTCCAGCCCTGCCCCAAACCCAGGAGTCCAGTCCTTCTGCCCTTGGGAGGAACTGTTGGCGGCCCCTTTTGCAGACCCCTCCCAAGGGCCCTGTCGGAAGGAAGGAAGAAGGAAGGAAGGAAGGGAGAAAGGAAGGAAGGAAGGAAGGAGGAAAGGAAGGAAGGACGAAGGAAGGACAGAAGGAAAGCAAGGGAAGGAAGGAAGAGAGAAATGAAGGAAGGAAGGAAGGACGGAAGGGAAGGAAGGAAGGAAGAAAGAAATGAAAGAAGGAAGGAAGGAAGAAGGAAAGGAAGGAAGGAAGAGAGAGAGAGAGAAATGAATGAAGAAAGAAAGAAAGAAAGAAAGGGAAGGAAGGAAGAAGGAAAGGAAGGGTTAAGGAAAGAAAGACAGAAAAATGGAAACAAAAGAAAGAAGGAAGGAAAGAAAGACCGGCAAAAGGAATGAAGGGAAGGGAAGCAAATTGAAGGTAGGAAGGAAGAAAGGAAAAAGGGAGGAAGAAAGGAAGAAAGGAAACAGGGACAGAAAAAAGGAAAGGAAGGATAGAAGGGAAAGAAGGAAGGACTGAAAATAGGAAGGAAGGAATGGAAAGTTAGGAAAGTATGAAGGGGAGAAAGAAGGAAGGAAGGAAGAATGGAAAGAAGGAAGGTAAGGAAGGAAGGACCGAGAAAGGACAGAAGGAAGGATGGGTGAATGGAAGGAAGGTAGGACAGAAAGAAAAAAGAAGGAACGAGGAAGGAAGGAAGGAAGGAAGGAAGGAAGGAAGGTAAGGAAGGAAAGCAAGAAGGACAGACGGAAAGAAAGAAAGGGAAGGAAATTGGAAGGAAGGAAGGAAGAAAATAACCAAAGAATGAAAAAAAGGAAGGAAGGGAAAGAAAGAAGGAAGGTAGAAAAGAAGGAGAGAGAGAGAAAGAAAAAAGGATCGAGTGAGTGAGCAATGGAAGGAAGGAAGGGAAGAAGGAAGGATGGATGGATGGATGAAGGAAGGAAGGAAAGAAGGAAGGAAAGAAGGAGAGAGAAAAGGAAAGGAAGGATGGAAGCAAACAAAAGAATGAAAAAGGAAAAGAAGGAAGCAAGGAAGGAAGAACGGGAGGAAGGAAGGAAGGAAGGAAGGAAGAGAAGAAGGAAGGAAACAAAGGAAGGAAGAAGGGAGGGAGGGAGGAAAAAAGGAAGGAAATGAAAGAAGGAAGGGACAGAGAGAGGGAGGGAGGAAGGAAGGAAGGGAATAAGGAAGGAAAGAAAGAAAAGAAAAAGGAAGAAAGAAGGGAGGGAGGGTAGAAGGGAGGGAGGGAGGAAAGGAAGAAGGGAGGGAAGGAAGAAAGAAAGGAGGGAGGGGAGAAAGAAAGAAGGAAGAAAGAAGGAAGGAAGGCAAAGGAGGGAAGGAATTCAAGGAAAAAGGGAGGAAGGAATGAAAGAAAGAAGGAAGCAAGGAAGGAATGGAAAGAAAGGCAGAGCTAGGGAAATAAGGAAGGAAAGAAGGAAGGAAGAGAAGAAGAAAGGAAGGAAAGAAATGGAGAAAGAGAGAAAAGAAGGAAGAAGGGAGGGAAGGAAGGAAGGAAGGAAGAAGGAAGGGAAGGAAGGAGGGAAGGAGGGAGGGAGGAAGAAAAGGAAGGAAATAAAGAAGGAAGGTAGGACAGAAGGAGAGAGAGAAAGAAAGAAACTATGGAAGGAATGAGTGAAGGAAGGAAGGAAAGGAAGAAGGAAGGAAGGAAGGATGGATGGAGGAAGGAAGGAAAGGAAGAAGAAAAAAGGAGAAAAAAGTAAAGGAAGGAAGTAAAGAAAGAAAGAAGCAAAAGAATGAAAAAGGAAAAGAAGCAAGGAAGGAAGGACAAGAGGAAGGATGGAAAGAAGGAAAGAAGGAAGGAAGGAAGAAAAGTAAGTGAAGATGGGTCTCCGGCGGGCAAAGATGGCGGCAGGACGGACACTCTGAGGCTCCTCAGAGTGCCAACTGTCTCCTCGACCAGAGGGCGATTTGCGCCCCCTCCCAGAGACGAAGCCACGTCTAAAGGGATCGCGAAGCCGTAGGGAAGGTGCCGCCGACTCCAGGGATCGCCCTCTCCTCAAGAGGGGGAGATCGAGCGAGTCCGGCCTTCAGCCGTGGCGGCAAGCAAGTCGAGGGACGGGAAGCGGGGGACGACCCGCAGTAACTGCCAGCCCAGCCCAGCCCACCCCACCAAGATTGGGGCCAAAAGAGGAAGAAGAGACGGGCACAAACAAATGTGAGTGCTGGGGAAGTCAGAGAGGGACAACCCCCCCCCCCCCACAGGAAGACCTCACCGGGGGGCAGCCAAATTCCTCAGGCAAAGCCAATTCGGGAGATATAAAAGGACCCCAGAGGACCCAAAATGGCGGAGAAGCTGCCATAGATCCGAGAACAGGGAAGAAGAAGAGCTTTTGGCGGGAGCGCCATCTTGTGGGAGGGAAAAGGCGCACTTGTGATAGTGGGATCAGAGAAGTAGGAATTTCCAAGGCCTCCCTTGTATGCAACAAGGGATCCTTGCTGCCAAAGAGCAGAACAAATCCTCCCAGCGAATGGAATAACCGACAATCGAGTATGCCAACATCAAACGAATCAAACACAGAAGTAAAAGATCAAGAGAGAATGCAAGGAAGGTGGTCAGAGGAGGAAACAATAACCCTAAAGGACATCATTAATGAACTACGAAAATTAGGAGAAGCACAGGATGGGTGTCTACAGAAGATCGATCTAATGATGGCCCGACAAGAAAAGCAATTTGAACTCATCCAGCAACAGCCGCAATACGCAAGGCTAGATTCGTCCAAAGAAGCGACCCCCACAAGGCTGGAGCCAACAATCACCTACGAGGATGGAAAAGAAACCCCTGAGGTCAAGGGAGAAAACGCAGCAGTACATGAAGATCTAGAGAAGAGAGTAGAGGGGGTCACTAAATGGCAGAAAGCACCAGGAGAAAGAGAACTTTATTGCAAAGAAAAGGTGGAAGTCACACTGGGAGTCACTCAAATGACTAATAAGAATCCCGAAGCCTCTACTCCCCAAAAAGAAAAAGAGGAAAAGAATCAGGAGGTTGATTCATTGTCCAAAAGGCCCACTCGGGGTACAAATAAGAATAAAGCCAAAAGGAGTGGGGGGCAACTCAATAGAGAGAGAAGTCGGAGGAGAACAACGCAACAAAAAAGAATAAACACCTCAAAGAAAAACCATCCTTACTTTCCAGGGATGTTCACAAAATATGGCCCCCCAAGTAGTGACGATCCAGAGGCGGATGAAGAAAGTCTAAAATCTCCCAAAGAGTATGGCTAGAAAGGAGGCCATGGCAGATGAAAGGGACGGATACGACCATACTATAAGACAAGGAACGGACAACAGAAATGGACACTCTTACCAAAGAATTGAAGGAGCCTAAAAATCAAGAGAGGAAGACAGCAGACTGACTGCCCTGCAAGAAGGCGCCTGACGGGCAAACTGACCCATTCAACAATGTAAAACTGAGAGGGGCTCAACATAGGTCCGGGAAGAAACTACAACGGAGAAAGGAGAGCACCCACCCAACTACACCCGACCAACACCAAAAGAGAAAGGACTTTGGGCTCCCCTAGAGATTGCTTCCAACCTCCCCCCCCCCCTCTCACACCTCGCCCCGGTTGGGTCCCCCCACAACACCCACCCTTCCTCCCCCCCCGAAACCACCCAGGTCCTGGCTCCATCCTGACCCCCCCCCCCAGCCTTCCTTCCCAGATATCTGTTCTTCCCTCGCCCCATCCCCTCCCTCCCCCCTCACAACTTTACCCCCCCTCCAATACCTGTGAAAACCTCAATAAAAAATATATATTTTTAAAAAATAGATGGAAGTAAGAAGTACCGTGTTTCCCCGATAGTAAGACACCCCCGATTGTAAGACGTATCGGGGGTGTCAGGGGGGTCGGCTAATGTAAGCCGTACCCTGAAAGTAAGCCGTACCCCAAAAGTCCATGTGAAGGGAGGGGGAAAGAAGGAGCAAGAGGCGGGGCGAAGCGGCGTCGCGTCAGAGGCCAGGCCTCTGACGCGACGCCACCCCACCTCTGCTTGCTCTCCTTTCCCCCCTCCCTTCGTTCATTCAAATGGACGAAGGGAGGGGGAAAGAAAGAGCAAGAGGCAGGGCGAAGCGGCGTCGCATCAGAGGCCTGGCCTCTGGCGCGCGCCCCTGCCCACCTCTGTTCCTTCTCCTTTCCCCCTCCCTTCCTTCGTTCACTCGAATGGACAAAGGGAGGGGAAAAGAAGGAGCAAGAGGCGGGGCGAAGCGGCGTCGCGTCAGAGGCCAGGCAAGAGTCGTGCTGCACAAGAGGCGTACCACGGTCGGCCCGTGTGGCCGGCTGTGCGGTGGCGGCGGCCAGCGCGGCGGCGCTCCTCACAGGTACCGTCGCCCTACTGGGTGAAGAATTCTTTCGGGATATGTCCAATATAAGACGTACCCCGAAAGTAAGACGTAGTGGGGCTTTTGGGGGTAAAAAGAAAGTAAGACATCGTCTTACTTTTGGGGAAACACGGTAGATATAGTAGCTGATGCAATTATATAACAGGAAAGTAGATGGCAGCAGAGCCCCCAAAAGTAGAACAGACCAATGTAAATAGAAATTCTGTAATGCTACATATATCAAAGTCAAAAGTACAAAATATATCATATAACAACATCAAATATACATGCATATAAGCAAAGGCGATCCCAATATATGTAGAGGGCAGACTTGGGTGTGTGCATCCACATTCATACATATAATATCATAGCAAGCATGTCAATGAACCGGGTTAACTGGCCACAAAATGCGGGATAAAGGAAATGTTTCTTTGAGTGCAACAAATGGCGAAAGTCTTATAGTACTTACATGTACAGTAGAAATGTTCACGTAAATTAGGGAGAAACAGTTCAAGGGCACTCAAAATAACTTTTAGACGACCTCAAGCTGCCAAAGTAAAGGGATGCCAAAAGTTAAAGTAGTCTCTGAAAAGTGTCCAAATGGATGTGCTTTTGGCACAAAAGCCCCTGAGTAGTAGGGAAGTGTAGGTTATGTCAAACTCAAAAGTGACAGGTGGCCACGCCCACTGTAGGCAGGGCTAAGGCGGGACTTCCGGTCGAAGGCGGGACTTCCGGTATAAGCTCCTCCCACCAGACGGGTCTAAACCACGCCCACAAGGTGACACCACATCCGGTCTAAGCCCCACCCCCAAATGAAGCCCCTCCCACCCCAAACCCCACCCACAAGATGGCAACAATTCATGCCCCCCTAGAGGACGACAGCAGAACATGCCCAGACATGTAATTTTATGCTATATTGCAATGTGGGTGTTTTGTTTTATAACAAAGAGCTGACATGAAATATTTTGTAATTAATGTATTGCAGGGATTAAAAACAGGCAACCCCTCTACTTCCAAGCCCTCCTTTAAGGCCACCTACACATGTGCCCAAAGCTTCTTTTGATTATATCAATCTATCTATATCTCTATATCTATCTATATCTCTGTCCTTGCCACCCTTTATTTCTCTCCTTCACCCTTCTTCTTCAGAGACACTAAGGGGGATGTAATTTTAGGGTCATGTTTTCAACTATGTGCTGTTGTGAGCTTCAGCTGTTAGCCCCAGCTTCTCATCTTATGCAACGTATACTGTAAATGGTTACACTGCATTTATTTTTGCCGCCATCTTCTGGTGGCTGTAAAATTGCATTATAAAATATAGCCATTTGAATGTTCTGTTTTATTGTGACATGAAATATACAACAAATCAAGTGTCCTGACTATTCCAGTAATTTTACACATTTAGAATGGAAAAAACAAAAATCTATATTTATTTTAAAAAAGCATTGCTGCTATAAATGTTGTTTTCAGCAGTGAATCAGGATAATCGAAACAGCCGTTCTGAAACAAAAAGGAAAACATATTTAGCATGCTTGAATTACAACCATACAATGCCTAGGATATTTAAGAACTAATATTGAAAATTTACCTTTTTGCTGATTATTCTTTGCATGCATCGATATTGAAATGTGCTGGTAGGAATTCCTTTTGCTTCAAGCATTTCCACAAGCTGATTTAGAAAGACCATAGCGCAGACAGCCCGGCCTTTATTCCACATTCCATCTTGACACATATGTTTAATTACGTTATTGAAAAGACATTCTGCACGAGCGGTTGTTGATAGGTCCAAATTTTGCAAATACCTATGCAGTTCTGCCTTTAAATGTGTTTCTAATGCAGATTTCATTGTAATGTCTCTCTCTGCAATGGCTTGTCTCTCTGCAATGGTTCGGTGGGGCATGTTTATACATGTTTGTACAGGAGACCTGCGCATGCTCGTTATGTTTTTTTCTCATCTTTCATTCTAGAAGTCTGTTTGAGAATGTCGAGCTCCCCGGACTATGGTGAGAAACGGGGATGGTTGTTTTGTTTTTCTGACTGCGTGTATCTTCTTATTTCTGAATAATGTCATTGTTTTTACAGATAAGCTGTTTTCTGGGATGCCTGAAGATTTCTGTACACCACCAAAGGCTTCAACAAGCAAAGGTATTTATTTTTTTTAAAAAATGCTTGTCATATTAGGAGGAGTTATTCATCCTAGGATGTAAGCTTATAATTATTTCTGATTATTTTAGGTAGTGGAAATAAAAGAAAGGCTTCTGATGGTGGGGGAGAGTCTTCCGTATTTGTGAAGGTGGCAAAAGGTGTGTTTTAGAAGCCTGTTACTGGAACCTAAAAACAAGGGCGTGGGTTTTGGTAAGCTTAAGTTTCTTTCTGATTATTTTCAGGACCTGGAAAAAAGGCGGGTTCATCTCCTAAGAGCAATGAAACCACCCCGAAGAGACAAACAACAAGCAGAATCGAAAGGCCATGGACGGGGCATTCCAGAATGTGATGGATCATATGGCTGAACAATTAGTCGCAATGCACGAAGAGCAGAGGCTTGCAGAAGAGGCTATGAAACAATTTTATACTGCCATTAGTAACCTAAGGGTGTTGAATGCGAATTATGCCAAGGTGCTAGGTGTTAATAAAGATCAAGGTCGTTACGCCTGTCTTAATATTCGGTCACAGGTTGGGGGCGGTAAGCCCCGTTTCCAAAGATCTAAGCCAAATAGACATAACTTGAGGGCTAGGACTGTCAGATTATTAAACAAGGCTAAGAAAACACTGTTAGCTTCTCAGAAAAAACGCCGAGCCATGGCATCCTCTACACCTCCACCGCCTACGCCACCCTCTCCAACACCACAACCACAACCCCCGCCACCTTCTCCACCACCACTCCACCACCACAACCATCAACTTCACCACAGCCGGCATCACCACCCCCTACGCCATCACCACAACCTATACCCCCACCACCCCCCTCCACCACCACCCCCTCCACCACCACCACCCGATGGTGTTTTTGCGGAAAGGGTTGGAAGCTGGGCTCAAAGACACGACCGCTGGAATACGGATGTTATTACGGAAGCCTTTAGATTTGTTAATCTACAAAACCTACAAAGCTATGCAGATGTGATAATGGCTTTACAAGGGGCTATTCAGCAGACACTTGAGAGTGTCAGGGAACGTTTAAGTCCCGACCATTGGATTCAAATCAGACTAGAGGCCCCAGGGTTAGCAAGACCGCTGTTTTCTATCGGAAGATGTCTGCATGAGTTTAATGCTGAACAATTCTTAGGGCACATAAGTAGTTTCCTTCAGAGCAGCACTGCTATGGGTGTTGGAGGGGTATTCAGACTGGTCGTTACGATTGTGGAGCCACCGCGGGGCGCCGGCCGCTCGAGGGGCTGCTCGCGGGCTCTAAATTCCATTCCGTACACTTCTATCGTTGAAAAGAAAAGACAGCATCTTATCGATCCGGCAGCTTTTCATGATCAGCTATGCTTTGCTATTAGTCTTGTGGGTGTTATGGGCATGGCGGCTTCTCCAGGCAACCTGCCCACAGATGCCGAACTGTTGACCGGGGCTAGGCAGCTACACCAAGAGCTGGGGTGGCCAGAGCAGAAAGAAGTAGCCTTTAGTGATATCTCGCTTGTAGAAGACCATTTACAAGTCAATATCTATGTTGTTCACAGGGCGGAGAAAAGTTGGAGCATTTTTAAAACGCAGGAACAAAAGTATGCTCAATCTTATGTGCTGTTCCTGCATGACAGCCATTATTATGGGGTCCGAAATGCAAAAGGTTTTTTGGGGGCCGAAATCTATGTCCCTTCTGTATGAGTGTATACTCCCACACTCACGACTGCATGCAGTGGTGTCGTTTGTGTCACCAACCAGATTGTGTTCATGATATGGAAAAAAACACCAGGTGCAGACGGTGCAAATTTCAAGCTCGTTCCAGGGCCTGCCTAGAAAGACACTACAAACTGATTTCAGAACAAAAATTTAAATGTGAACCGAGAAGGTTTTGTAAAAAGTGTCAACATTATGTCCAGTTCAATCACGATTTTTCAGGCTGTCTTGGTAAACTATGCAATGTCTGTTGGGGATTTATCATAAAGGGAGAGAAACATCTATGCTTCATGAAGCCCCTTAAATACCCCGACATCTCAACAAAGTATGTTTTTTTCGATATTGAGACACACCAAGGGTCGGGTACCCATATCCCGAATTATTGTTTCGCCATGGCTTTTGTGGGTGAAACTGTAGAAAAATTTAAGGATGAAACAGAGCCAGCATGGGCCCCCGCTGGTAAGACCTGGGAGTTCAAAGGAGAGGGCTGCATGACTAAGTTTATTGAGACATTCGTAGCTGACGGTCATTTTTCAAACGCTACATTTATAGCTCATAACTCGAAAGGTTACGATTCCTACTTCATCCTTCAGGAATTAATCAAACAAAAGTTGGATGTGGATCTTATTGCCCAGGGCGGAAAACTGATCTCAGTTACAGTCAAAGGGGTTGGCATTAAATTCATTGATTCGCTTAGCCATCTTCCCATGGCATTAGCTAAACTCCCCAAGGCTTTGGGTTTTGATGAAACGAAGGGCCATTTCCCTCATTTTTTCAACACCCCAGAAAATTGGCACTATGTGGGGAAGATGCCCAAAATGGAGGATTATGGTGTAGATCTGATGAAGCCTACAGATAAGGCAGCTTTCTTATCTTGGTATGCTGAAAACAAAGACAAGGTTTTTGACATGCAAAAAGAACTGGCCTTTTACTGTCAACAAGATGTCAAAATTTTGCTAGAAGCTTGTACCAAATATAGACATGAAATCATGACTCTAACCAAGAGAATCGGTAAAACAGATACAGGGAAGAAGGGCTGGTTAGCCATAGATCCCTTGCAGTATCCCACTTTGGCTGGCGTGTGCTTTGCCATGTTCAGGTTTATGTTCCTGAATGATATGGAATTAGCTATTCCACAGCCTGACAATTACCACCACCAGTGTAAGCGATTCTCCACACCGTCAATCCAATGGCTATCATACCTTGAACATAAAGAAAACATTCAGATCCAGCATGCCTTGAAGGGAGGAGAGGTCAAAGTCGGGGACTACTATCTGGATGGTTATGCACTCATAAATGACAAGCCCACAGCCTTTGAATTTAATGGTTGTTACTGGCACGGCTGCATTCTCTGTTATTCTCCAGAGGACTGGCATGCTTTGTTGGGGAATACATACGCGTTCATCTACAATTCTACCCTGTTAAAGGAAGCTGAGCTGAAAAGACGTGGCTATGAAGTGAGGTCGATCTGGGAACATACCTGGCGGCAAATGTTGAGGACAGATGTGGCATCTTCAACAATTTCTTACAGAAGCAGAGTTTCCAGAGAGCTTAGAATCCAGAGATGCACTCTTCGGAGGACGTACGAATGCCATATGCCTGTACTACCAGCCCAAAGACGAGGAAAAAATAAAATATTATGACTTCACCAGCCTCTATCCCTATGTCAATAAAAACCGAGCCTATCCTCTCGGCCATCCAAAAATAATTCACAAGAACTTTCGACCCATCACAAGATACTTCGGATTGATCAAGCTGAAGATACTACCTCCACGGGGTCTGTTTTTCCCTGTTCTTCCGAGCAGGATAGGTGGAAAACTGATGTTTGTTCTGTGTAGCACCTGTGCGGAACAACGATGCCGCAATTCCTGTGATCATTCAGAGCAGGAGAGGGCTTTAGTGGGCACTTGGTGTTCTGTAGAATTGAATCTAGCTTTAGAGAAAGGCTACAAAGTGCTAAAAATTTACGAAGTGTGGCATTTTGAAGACCAGTCCACCGACTTGTTTAGGGGATATATAGATCTTCATTTGCGCCAAAAACAGGAAGCCTCGGGATACCCCCACGGATGTGACAGTGAGGATGACAAAAATAAGTACATAGCTGAATTTCAGAAAAGAGAGGGGATTCAGCTTCGCAAGGATCACATAGATGTGAACCCTGCAAAGCGCCAGATTTCCAAACTGTTTTTAAACTCTTTGTGGGGAAAATTTGGGCAAAGGACAAACTTGTCCAACACACAGGTCATCAGGGACCCTGATGAGTTCTTAAACATTTTGTTTTCTGACGCTTATTCGGTTTCTATGTGTGAATTTCTGGATGATGACAATGTCTGCCTGTCTTGGAAAAATGCTGAAGACCGTATAACCACCAGGGGGAGAAAGAACGAATTCATAGCCTGTTTTACCACGGCTTATGCCCGTCTTAAACTTTACGAGTTGTTAGACAAGCTTCAAGAACGGGTTTTGTATCACGATACAGACAGTATCATTTTTGTGAGCAGGCCCGGTGCTTGGGAACCGCCCCTCGGAGTGTTTCTGAAAATCACATGTAAATTCTAGAATTTCCAAGTCTGAAGGTTTAAGTAATTTTTTAAAACTCGTGTAGGCTCTATCAGAATGCTGAATTTTTGAAATTAAAAACAGCAGATAATCCACAGCATTGTTTGTAAGGGTTAATTCATTCAGGCTATAGGCTAAAACAAGAATGGTGTGAATGACATTTTTAAAACAGAGCTTGGAACAGATGTCTTTAAGGTAATTTGCCATTTTTCTTCTATTATAAATCAGACAATCATGACTTTCCTGTGAAGGATAATGTTCTTTGCAACCCAGGCAAAGCTCCTTCATTTTTTCTTGTAAAAGCTTCTTTAGAATTGAATACAAAGCCACTCTGATCACACCCCTCATACTCCCCCGTCGCTTTCTCGGCATCTTGAAATCCATGCCCAAAATTTGCTGCATTTTCTCAGCTCCAGACAATGTGGGCCATTCCAGGACATTCTAAAAAGAAAAGAAAAAAACATTTCTTTACAACATTTAACAGACATGTTTTTCCCCTAAATCCCCAAAAAGTCAATTTACAAACCTGCATTATTTCTATGGCCGCCAATTTTTGTAAATAAACCGTGGAAGGACTGGGCACAGCCTGACCTTGCATGACTGTACTGTTCACATCCTGGTCTTGCAGGGGTGTGCAATTCTGGAAAATAACAACAGGGTACATTAAATCTGTGGGGCCCTATCACTGTAATAATACACATGTGTTGTAAGGCATTTTATCTTTACCTGAACGCTCTGCTGTAAATCTTCTGGTGGAAGATTTTCTTTATTAGGATCCATCTACACATATTCACCGCATGTATCCACCGTTTGGCATTTTTCTTTCTCAAAAACCACACGTCTTTGAGGAGTAGCCATATTCCTGCAGCGCTGTCCGTGTCTGCTAGACCCCTTTTTGTTCCATGCAGCCGTCCCTATTGGTACTTGGGGCGCACGGGTAGGTGGCTCCTTGTTATTACAAGCACAGCTGCCTATGCCGTTGACAATATAGCATAAAATTACATGTTTGGACATGTTCTGCTGTCGTCCTCTAGGGGGGGCATGAATCGCCGTCATCTTGTGGGTGGGGTTTGGGTGGATTGCGGATTAGACAGGAAATCCCGCTTATAGCAGCAATGCTTTTTAAAAAAAATTATATAGATTTTTGTTTTTTCCATTCTAAATGTGTAAAATTACTGGAATAGTCAGGACACTTGATTTGTTGTATATTTTATGTCACAATAAAACAGAACATTCAAATGGAATAGGCTATTTGTTATATATATATAATGCATTTACAGTATACGTTGCATAAGCTGCGGGAAGCTAAAGCTAACAGAGACAGCTCACAACAGCACATAGTTGAAAACAGGGCCCTAAAATTACACACACACACCCCCTTAGTGTCTCTGAAGAAGAAGGGGTGAAGGAGAGAAATAAAGGGCTGGCAAGGACAGAAGTGCTGTGAAGGAGCTGGGAAAGAGGAAGAGAAGGATGGATAGAAAGAAACAAATACACGTTTTTTTTAAAAAAATACCATGCAGCATTAAAAAAGGAAATTGGAGCTAACAGAGACAGCTCAACACAGCACAAAGTTTTAACACGTTACACTTCAAATTACAACCCATACCACATTTAAAAGTTAAAAAAGCAGGCAGAATGAAAGCAGACACTGAAGCTAACAGTGGGAGCTCACCCCCCTGCCCAAGGTTTAATACAATGCCCTACAAATACAGCCCATTCCACATTTTAAAAGAGTTAAAGGCAAACAGAAGCTGTGGCTAACAGTGGGAGCTCACCCTGCTTTGCTGTGGTAATCAATTGTACCAAATGGCCAGGTCAGGAATAGCTTAGAGTCCCTTTCTCCCCCCCCCCACTTCCTGAAAGGCTTTTTGAAATGGCATAACAACCCTCACACAACCTATATCCCCCCCCTTTTTTCATTTCATTTAATGTTCTGTGTAAGGGGTTATGATAAAAACCATAAATTTCATTAATAGCTCAAAATATTTTACTAAAAGGACCCTGTGTTTTACAAAATCAATCTCATTTCTCTCTGCTGTGTGTCACAGGAAAGGCTAGGAAAAGGCAAAGGGAGAGGCAGTGGGTGGGGTGATGCAAATGAAAGAGAAAGGCATGCTGGGATGCCTGTCTGTGATGGTGGGAACATCGAAAATCTAGGCTAAAATTGTCCCTGAATGAAAGCATTTCTTGGATTTTGGGTCATAGTGTGTGTGGAGGACATTGTAAGGATGTAAAGTGGCTCATGGGGGTTATGTGTGGCAAAGTTTGGAAGGGATTTGGGCCACATATTCAGGACACTCACTCTAACCTATATCGTCCATGAAGGACGTGCCTTGGAGGCTTCTCAGCACTTGGAACTATAGACTGTGGAGGCTGTCTGTGTAAATGGACAACTCTGCCATATACATACATACACTTTTTCACTGTTATTATTTTCACTGTTATTATGTGTGTAATATGTGCAATATAGAGAGATATAGATAGATACAGAGATATAGATAGATTGATATAATCAAAAGAAGCTTTGGGCACATGTGTAGGTGGCCTTAAAGGAGGGCTTGGAAGTAGAGGGGTTGCCTGTTTTTAATCCCTGCACTACATTAATTACAAAATATTTCATGTCAGCTCTTTGTTATAAAACAAAACACCCACATTGCAATATAGCATAAAATTACATGTTTGGGCATGTTCTGCTGTCGTCCTCTAGGGGGGCATGAATCGTGGCCATCTTGTGGGTGGGGTTTGGGGTGGGAGGGGCTTCATTTCGGGGTTGGGCTTAGACCGGATGTGGTGTCATCTTGTGGGCGTGGTTAAGACCCATCTGGTGGGAGGAGCTTATACCGGAAGTCCCACCTTCAACCGGAAGTCCCGCCTTCAACCGGAAGTCCCACCTTAGCCCCGCCTACAGAGGGCATGGCCACCTGTCACTTTTGAGTTTGACATAACCTACACTTCCCTACTACTCCCCTGGGAGGGGACAGTCTCGTAAAAGCACTCTATATTACATGCTCAAAGGCTGGGAAACAGGGGAAACCCTCCGTGTGTTCCCGCCTCCACTGAAGTCTCCAAAGTTGCACAGGCACCACGTAATCACCACTTTCCTGCAGTGCTGGCATTCATAGGTTTCTCTCCCGTGTGGACCCTCAAGTGACGCTCAAGGTTTCCCTTCTGAGTAAAGCCTTTCCCACAGTGCTGGCATTTGAAAGGTTTCTCTCCTGTGTGGACACTCAGGTGACACTTCAGGACTCCCTTCCCAGCAAAGCCTTTCCCACATTGCTGGCATTTGAAGGGTTTCTCTCCTGTGTGGACACTCAGGTGACAGCTAAGGCGTCCCTTACGAGCAAAGCGTTTCCCACATTGCTGGCATTTGAAGGGTTTCTCTCCTGTGTGGACTCTCAGGTGACGCTTCAGGACTCCCTTCTGAGCAAAGCCTTTCCCACAGTGCTGGCATTTGAAGGGTTTCTCTCCTGTGTGGAGACTCAGGTGACAGCTAAGGCGTCCCTTATCCGCAAAGCCTTTCCCACATTGCTGGCATTTGAAGGGTTTCTCTCCTGTGTGGACTCTCAGGTGACGCTTAAGGTCTGCCTTCCCAGCAAAGCCTTTCCCACAGTGCTGGCATTTGAAAGGTTTCTCTCCTGTGTGGACTCTCAGGTGACACTTCAGGACTCCCTTCCCAGCAAAGCCTTTCCCACATTGCTGGCATTTGAAGGGTTTCTCTTCTGTGTGGACTCTCAGGTGACGCTTAAGATCTGCCTTCCTAGCAAAGCCTTTCCCACATTGCTGGCATTTGAAAGGTTTCTCTCCTGTGTGGACACTCAGGTGACAGCTAAGGCGTCCCTTACGAGCAAAGCGTTTCCCACATTGCTGGCATTTGAAGGGTTTCTCTCCTGTGTGGACACTCAGGTGACAGCTAAGGCGTCCCTTATGAGCAAAGCCTTTCCCACAGTGCTGGCATTTGAAGGGTTTCTCTCCTGTGTGGACTCTCAGGTGACGCCTCAGGACTCCCTTCTGAGCAAAGCCTTTCCCACATTGCTGGCATTTGAAAGGTTTCTCTCCTGTGTGGAGACTCAGGTGACAGCTAAGGCGTCCCTTACGCGCAAAGCCTTTCCCACAGTGCTGGCATTTGAATGGTTTCTCTCCTGTGTGGACTCTCAGGTGATGCTCAAGGGTTGTCTTCCAAGCAAAGCGTTTCCTACAGTGCTGGCATTCGTAGGGTTTCTCTCCAGTGTGGACTCTCAGGTGACAGTTAAGGTTTCCCTTTTGAGCAAAGCGTTTCCCACAGTGCTGACACTTGTGGGTTTGGAGGTGTCTGGCAAGATGCAGCTTGCGCCCAAGATGGCTCCTGCCCTTCACGCTTGCTCTTGTGGCCCACCAGTTCTCTCCTATAAAGAAGGACAAGGAGAGACAAGCGTGAGTCCCAACTTTCAGGGAGGAAGAACCTTTTGGGGAAACGGGAACGGAGGGAGAAGTGGAGAGTAGTCAGGCCTGCAGAGGACGGAGGGGGAGGGGCTACAGCAAAGCGGCAGAAGAAGCAGGACACCCAATAGGCCTCTCAAAACTGGAAGCGGGAAGGACGGGTCTGCAGGCCAATGGGGTGGTGGTCGGTTGAGGGGGCAAGAAGAGGGGAGCTGGGCTGGTAGCCTTGGGCAGTTGTGGCCTTGCTCTTGGGATGACAAGCGGGGACACTCTCCTCTCAGGGCCCCACTTCTGCCTCTCTGTGCACATGTGCTCATCCTTCCCAGAGTATACCCATCCACAAACATGGGCATGCAAAGTGGCAGAATATGATAAACACCTTCTGCAATGAAAATAAAAGAGCTAGAAATAATTTTAAAAATGGTATAAAATATAAAAGAAGGAGGTCTGGGAATACCCAACTTAAAATTATACTAAATAGCCAATCAGTTCAGGTATATTGTTGAAGGGATTATGGGTCAAAAGGATCTGGAATGGTTAGAAGAAGAAAGTGAAGACTGAGATATAAAACTAGAATACATTTTCTGTATAGGGAAAATTAGGAACCTAGAGAAGAAATGGTATAACAAAATAGAGAACCTCTTTTTAAAAATATATTGGAAATATGGTATAAGTATAAAGAAAAGTTAATTCTGCCGATCTCCCCATTAACTCTCGGGTTGATTACAGATAATTTCCCCATAAATCTCAAAAAGGAGTTGGAAAGAGAATTCAAGGAAAAAGGAATAACGAAATTAAAAGATTGGGAATCAATGTTGAGAAATATAGATGAGATAAAGGACCAGCTCTCAGGAGGGAACGTTGGATTTTATAGAGTTCTACAACTCGAAAGATGGTTAAGGGAAGAAGAAAGAAATATAAAGGAGAGAGAGAACTCACCAAATTTGAAGAAATGATGAACCAAAGGGGGAAATGAAAGAACAAAAGGTATAACAAGCGATATCTACCAAATGCTGTCGGAGGGAGCCCAGGAGGACGACCACCTCAAAGGAATGTGGGAGTCGGATTGTAATAAAGTAATACACCCTCAAAACTGGAAAGGGATGTCGAATATGCGTATATTAAAAATATGTCAATAAGAGTAAAGGGAATTGTTACAATGTGGTGTGGAGATGGTGTCTCACACCAATTAGACTAAATCGAATCGACAAGAAACATTCTAAGCAGTGCGGGAGGGGCTGTCAAGAACCTGGCTCATATTATATACACATGTGCTGGTCTTGTAAATATGCTCAGGATTTTTGGGGAAATGTATTTCAAGAAATAAGAAGAATCACCCAAAGAGAGATCACAGGAACACCGGAGAGAGCACTGCTGTCATTTATTGATAATGCTAATATACCAAAAGAACTGAAAGAATTAATTGCCAACCTGGAAACAGCAGCCAGATTGTTAATAGCTAAAAAATGGAAAGAAGGAGGGGAGTGTCAACGGGAAGAAAGAGTGGTATCGGGAGATCTGGGCCATTGCAATAAATGATAAACTGATGGGAAACATAAAGGTTAAAAGAGGATTATCAGAAAAAGATGATTTTGGGAAGATTAGGGGAAAATTGATTGTATATATATATGTATAAACTGTATATATACAGTATATATATACCGTATTTTTCGCACCATAAGACGCAGTTTATTTCCTCCCAAAGTGGGATGAAAAATCAGCTGCGTCTTATGGAGCGAAGATGCAGGCAGGGGGGGGAGGCACTGGAGCAGAGGGGGGGGCGGCGATATACTCACCCTGTCGCCGCCTCTCCTCTTCTCTGGTCTGTTGCGGCGGTGGAGGGACGCTGGTTCGCTCCCCCTCTTGCTCCTTTTCCCTCCCTTCGCCCTTTCTTCCCTCGAGGAAAGGTCGGGGGGGGGGGAGAAGCAGCTCCTTCTCCCCCCCCCTTTCCTCGAGGGAAGAAAGGGCTCTGATAAGAAGTCTGATAAGTCTGATAAGACTTACCTAGATTTTAGAGGGGGAGCGAAAATATATTTTTTTCTATTTTCCTCCTTTAAAATCTAGGTGCGTCTTATCAGCAGGTGCGTCTTATGGTGCGAAAAATACGGTGTATATATATATATATATATATATATATATATATATATACATACACACACACACACACACACACATATATATAGTAAAGGGACCAAAACTGTAATAGTAACAACTGATCTTTGGAAATAAGTATTAGAATTGGCTGGTCTGGGGTGAAGGGTCAGCACTGGGAGATTGGACAATATGTAATGAAGCCAAAGGACAAAATACTATAGGCATTAAGACGTACATGTTCTGTATAGGTTGTTAAGGGAAAGTGGTTAAGTATAACAATGTTTAAATACTGAATATGTTAAAACTACTATAAAATAAAAGCTTGAGGGGAAAATAGGAAGGGGGTGTTTGGAAGGTCCTTACGCAGGAAGGTCACGTGCTCGTAGGTCTCCATCATGACCTCCTCGTACAAGGCCCTTTGCTCCTTGCCCAGCAATCTCCACTCCTCCTCCGTGAAGTAGATGGCCACGTCTTGGAAGGTCAAGGTCACCTGCAAGAGAGAAGAGATGCCACTCAGAGAACGGCTTCTCAAACCTGGAGGGGAACTTTGGTGCCTCCCAAAGAGCGACTGGGTTGCTCCAGAAGCCAGGCAAGAGCGGGACATGTTTGAATGGACAAAAATATACATTGAAAACCAAACTACAATTAGACAGTGATAATGAGATGAACTGGTTTCCTTATTTTCAGATTAGAGAAAAATACAAACAAGATGAAAAAATAGGTTTTGAAGATCAATATAATGAACCTGAAGAAGTATTATTGGGCAAAGACCAAAGTTAGTAGGAAAATTATATAAAATTCTGCTGAGATGAGAAAACAAAGATGACCAAATAAGAAATTATGTGAAAAAATGGTCAAGGGACATTGGATATAAAATAAATTTGGACACATGGAGAACAATTTGGAAAAATAATATGAATATATTCTATTGTGACAAATATAAAGAAAATTGGATTAAAATGACTTATCCCCCGATAATTTAGCTAAAATGTACAAAACCACCAAACCTAATTGTTGGAATTGTGGTGAAAACATTTTTTGAAAATTTTGGAAAATGATTAATAGAAAAATAGGAAAAATTATTTCAAAAAAGAACAATTAGGAAACGAGAGTCATTCTTATTGGGAATAGTGGATCCTGATCTCAAAATCCAGGGAAAGAAATCATTATTTTACTAACCACTGCGGCTAAACTGGTGTCTGCAAAGTATTGGGAATCAGATAAGTTTCCAAGAAAAGATGAATGGATTTTAAAAATTATGGAGACAATCCAAAAGGAAGGTTTAACAGAGGCATTAAAAGAGAGAAAGAGAAAAGAAGACAAGGATTCAAAATGGGAATGGTCGATATTGGGAAAGTATTGCAGAGAAGAAGGCAATAGAGATTTAAACTTAAAATGGATTTAAAACCAAACACTAGATATAGATAATTAAAATTACTTTCTTTGTTTTGTATTATAGAGAATATATTGAAGCTTCAAGAAAAACAAGACAATCTCCATAAATAAAATATTAGCTCTTGAAAGATATTTCTAGATAGATATTTACGCCACATTATCCTCATGTTTCTGTGCACGACTAGTATAGACTTTTCTTACCTATTAGAGATATATTCTGCTTTTCTTTCCCATCCTATGACCCCATCCATTTTAACTTCCTTTACTTTTACTTTTCCATTCTATCCTTTTTGTGTTGATGTTTTATTCTTTATCTCTCTCTATCAACATGTGATTGTATATTACTTTGAAACTTTAATAAAAATTATTATTTTAAGAAAAAGAAAGAAGGAAAGGAAGGAAGGAAGGAAGGAAGGAAAAAAGGAAATGAAGGAAAGGAAGATAGACAGAAGAAAAGAAAGAAGGAAGAGAAGTAGGGTGGTAGGAAGGAAAGAAAGGAAGAAAGAAAGAAAGAAAGGAAGAAGGTAGGGAGGGAGGAACGACGGAAGGAAAGAAGGAAAGGAAAGGAAGGAAGAAGGGATGGAGGGAGGGAGGCAGGAAAGGAAAGGAAAGCAGTAAGGAAGGCAAGGAGAGAAGTAAAGAAAGAAAGAAGGAAAGAAGTTAAGGAATGAATGAAGGAAGGAAGCAAAGAAGGAAAAAAGGAAGGAAAGACCAAAAGGAGGAAGGGAAGGAATGAAGGAAGGACCAAAAGGAAGAAGGAAGGAAAGAAGGAAAGAAGGAAAGGAAGGGAAAAAAGAAAGGAGCAAAGAAGAAAAGGAAGGAAGGAAAGGAAGGAAAAGAAGACAGAAAGAAGGAAGAAAGGAAAGAAGGAAGAAAGAGAAGAAGGGAGGGAGGAAAGAAAGGAAGAAAGAGAGAAAGAAAGAAAGAAAGAAAGAAGGGAGGGAGGAACAAAGGAAAGAAGGAAAGGAAAGGAAGGAAGAAGGGATGGATGGAGGGAGGGAGGGAGGCAGGAGAGAAAGAAAAAAGGAAAGCAGGATGGAAAGCAAGGAGAGAAGGAAAGAAAGAAAGAAGAAGGAAGGAAGTTAAGGAATGAATGAAGAAAGGAAGGAAAGAAAGGAAAGATAGGAAAGAAAGACCAAAAGGAGGAAGGGAAGGAATGAAGGAAGGAAAAGAAGGAAGAAAGGATGGAAGGAGGGAGGGAGGCAGGAGAGAAAGAAAGAAAAGAAGAAGGAAGGAAGGCAAGGAGGGAAGGAAAGGAAAGAAGCCAAGAAAGAAATAGAGAAAGAAAGAAAGGAGAGAGGGAAGGAAGAAGGGAGGAAGGAAGGAAGGAAGGAAGAAGGAAAGAAGGAAAGAAGGAAAGAAGGCAAGGAAAGAAAAGAAGCAAGAAGGGATGGAAGGAGAAAGGGAGGAAGGCAGGAGAGAAAGAAGGAAGGAAAAAGAAGGAAGGAAGGCAAGGAGGGAAGGAAGGAAAGAATGAAGGAAAGAAAGAAGGAAAGAAATGATAGAAGGAAGGAAGGAAAGAAGGAAGGAAAGAAAGAAAGAAGGGAGGAAGGGAAGAAATGAAGTAAGGAGAGAAAGAAGGACAGTAAAAAAAAAGGAAAATATAAAAGAAAGAAAGAAAGAAGGAAGGAACGAAGGAACAAACCAAGGATGGAAGGAAGGCTGAAAGAAAGAGACGTTGTTAACCTGTTCTGGAGGCATCTTTCTGGCGCCTTCTTCGGCAGAGGAGGAATTCACTGGATGGTCTTCTCTCCGTGTGATGCCTGGAGACTCTGCCGGCCAAGTCTGGACTCAGGCACACCTGCCGGGAGGAGACATGGAGGGCTTGACACAGGCGTGCAGCCACACACAGACCCCCAGAGACAAGGACATCCCTCCCAGAGCAGGGCAAGGCTCAGGTTTCCCTGGACGTCAAAGTCACCCAGGCTATCCTAATTTTGATGAGGGAGGGCCCCAGTTGGCCAGGATAATAATAATAATAATAATAATAATAATACTGTTTCCTGTCACCTTCCAGGCAGACCACAACAGGAAGGACTGGGGACAAAATGGCGTCCCCCTGGCTTGCCCCCTCAGCTGCCCCTCGGCCTCTTTCCTGCTTTTTACCTCAGATTTTTACCTCAGATTCTCAACTGTATTTCACATTGGCCTCAACAACCGCCTTCTCCGGGCAAGATGGGGCCTCACCCTGGCCCAGCCAAGCCTTCCCGGAGCAGGAACTGGCCAGCCGTGCTTTCCCAAGGACGGAGGAAGGCGCCAGAACGTTCTGTGGGCGCCCACTGAGCACGCTCAGGACTGGCAGAACTGGGCACAAAATGGCTTCCCTCCTGGCCTGCTCCCTCAGGAGCCTGACTCCCCCTTCTGAGGCCTCTTTTGTTTTTTCTTTCTTTCCTCAGCCAGCTGTCAATCACTCCACTGGAGGCGGGGCCTCTTTCCCAGCCATCCTGTCTCCTCTTGGCCTTCTCTTCTTCAGGCTAAATATGCCCAGCTCTCTTTCTTTCTTTCTTTCTTTCTTTCTTTCTTTCTTTCTTTCTTATTTCAGGATATTTATTTCTCTGCCGCCCTTCTTCTCAACCCCGAAGGGGACTCAGAGCGGCTCACAAACAAAATGAAAATACAATGAACTATAATTATTGCCACAGCACAACATCCATATTACATATCACATTGTGCTATAACAATTATATCGCAATGTTATTAGTAATATTGTATGTAACACAAAATATATAGTACTGTATTACATTGAGGCTTGCTCCCTCAGGAATTGTGGAAGTCCAAAACACCCCAGTTGGTCAGGAATAATAATAATAATAATAATAATAATAATGTGTCCTGCCACCTTCCAAGCAGATCACAACAGTAAGGACTGGACACGAAATGGCTTCTCCCTGGCTTGCCCCCCTCAGCTGCCCCTCGGCCTCTTTTCCTCAGACGGAACTGGACACAAAATGGCGGGCGGGACACAAAATGGCTTCCCTCCTGTCTTGCTCCCTCAGGAGCCTGATTCCCTCAGCTGAGGCCCTCTTTCTTTCTTTCTTTCCTCAGCCAGGTGTCAATTACTCCAAGTGAGGTGGGGCCTCTTTCCCAGCCGTGGAAACCCACCCCTTCCCCATGTCCCTTCCTTCCGTCCACACGGCCACGTCATCCCTCCACACAGCCTGCCTTGAACTGGATTAGAGGAGTCTGTGCGGCCAAATTGAAGGCCTCGTGGATAGATAAGCTCTATAAATGCTACTAGACACCCCCTGCATTGCTATGGCCCAGTCTGTGTGTTTTGTTTACATATACTATATAGAAAGAAAGAAAGAAGGAAGGAAGGAAGGAACGAACGAACGAACCAAGGATGGAAGGAAGGCTGAAAGAAAGAGACGTTGTTAACCTTTTAACAACGTCTGTTAATATATATAGTGTGTGTGTGTGTGTATGTGTGTATATGTGTGTGTTGATCCTGAGGCTGTGAGAAATTGTGGGAGTCCCAAACACCTGGAGGGAGGGCCCCAGTTGGCCAGGATAATAATAACAATAACAATAATAATACTGTTTCCTGTCACCTTCCAGGCAGACAACAGTAGGGATGCCCTCGGGGCTCAACCGCTGCCCCTCAGCTGCATCTCTTTGCCACAGCAGAAATTTTCCAGCAGTGCTTTCCCAAGTACTGGCAGAACACAAAATGGCGGGCAGAAGACAAATGGCGCAGTGAGCATCCTAGAATCCTAGAGTTAGAAGGGACCTCGCGGGCCATCCAGTCCAACTCCATGGCCTTCAAAGCACACCTGACAGATGGCCATCCAGCCAATGTTTCAAAGCCTCCAAAGAAGGAGCCTCCACCACACTCCCTCCGGGGCAGAGAGTTCCACTGCTGAACGGCTGTCCCAGTCAGGAAGTTCTTCCTCATGTTCAGGTGGAATCTCCTTTCCTGTCATTTGAAGCCATTCTTCTGCATCCTAGTCTCCAGGACAGCAGAAAGGAAGCCTGCTCCCTCCTCCCTCGGACTGACTTCCCCTCACGTATTTATCCATGGCCCTCCTCATGTCTCCTCTCAGCCTTCTCTTTTGCAGGCTAAACGTGCCCAGCTCTTTCAGCCGCTCCTCATAGGGCTTGTTCTCCAGGCCCTTGATCCTTTGGGTCGCCCTCCCCTGGACACATTCCAGTGTAGAGTCAACATCTCCCTTCAATTGTGGGAAGTTAACGGTGCTCCACGCAGTCATGCTGGACACATGACCTTGGAGGAGTCTAAGGTTGAAGCAGAATTGAGGAGTTATGGAACTCCAAGTACCAATTTAACTTTACCAAAGCTGCTTGTACGCGCGGGTTCTAGGATGAGGGAGAACACACGACAACTGTGAAGTAGGTGAAAATCAAAAAAGAATTTATTCTGGCACCAGCTGGTGGGCTTCTGCCAGCAGAACACAGCTGCAGGTAGGGGCAAAAGACCCCGTCACTTCTCATACAAAGACATTTATACCTCAATGGAGTCATTTCAGTTAAGCCCACCCCTTCTTCATGGATAAAAACAATCATAATTGGCTGGTGATTACTGTTGCTTACATGACATTTCATTAAACCAATAAACACTGCATAAAGCATTAGCATCATCTCTCTGTCATACCTAAGATTGAGAACAATAGCCATCTATTAGTTATTTCTTTCACACAGTGCAGTTTATCAATGCTGAGTCTCTCTGTTCCCTGAGTTGAAACAATATTTCCAGGCTCCGTGCCAGCAGCGGAGAAGGACAGACTCTTTGCCATGCGCAGTGGTGTTTCCCATTCACATTAAATTTCCATAGCTCCAACTGTACTGCATTCACCCATCTAGCCTATATTATCTCAAATTGGGCACAGGGTGTATTAAAATGCATTTAATCACAGTGTTAGTCTTTCATTGCAAGTGCCTGTCTGATTTCTGGCACCAAAACCCTCTTTTTCAGAGTTGACACGCAAGTAGTATCACTCTCTGACTGTACTTTTTATGCTCGGAAAAGTACCAAACCTGCTTTATTCCAGAATTTCTCTTTCTTGTAGGAAACTCATCACATGGAGTTTCCCTACACACGTCTGGAACACCTATTAAGACCAATCAACCCTCCAGTCCCGTGGGACCCCAGGTCTTTCAGTTCTGACAGTAGGCACACCTTTTACTGTCTCCAGGGAACTCTGTACTGCCCTAGCACAACATTTGAGCACAATGGGCAAACAGCACATTAAAACCAACAAAGAACATATCACCACAATGATTATCATCACAAGCGAACGTAACCAATGTAGGTTCGGCAGCCAGCTCAATAATGTATTCCAAAAATCACTTGGAGCCGAATAAGTCTTCTGTATTTTTCTAGCAGCACCCTGAATTTTATTCAAATCCAGCTCTATATCACCACTCTTATTTATGAAATGACAGCAGGAAACATTCAGCCACACACAGAGACCCCCTTCCTTGGACAGGAGATAGTCTAGGGCCACCTTCTGCTGCATGGCCATTCTTGCCAAAGAATCCACCTCAACCTGCATAGATGTCATTCCTTGATAAGTATCATTTGCCAAAGATTCTAAACCATAGGATAACACACGCAACTGCTTTATGTTCCAGGCCACACCCAATCTTGGCCCTGCAATTGCTATAAACCTCTGGAATTCATTTAAGTAAGTTTTATCAGGGTCATAACCATAACGCTGCACATCAGCAAAAGAGCGTTTATGGAGATGTAAGTACAGATTAGTCACTTGAGTATCTTGGGGAAGCACCCTCAAACCCCCCCGGCTGCAGGGTGCCTAGGGTACAAACTCCAGACCAAACTACAGGAAGCACAGGCATTGCCACTTGCCCACAGATCCAAACAATTCCTTCTGGAAGTCCAGTGGCACGGTAACCCAAACGTCTAGCAGGCAAATTCTGAACCAGGTTCACTATAGCATTCTCATGATGATTCCTGAACAGGATGTGAGTGCAGTTTGAGCCCTCCCAGCTCCACGTCCACACACCTGTTGTTCTCAGACCACAACGTCCTCTGTACCTGCTATGCACTGTGATCGTGTGATCACAAGCAGGATAGGAACCTAGCTCAATCTGCTTAAAGTACTCATACATGCCAAGCTTCTGACTTCCTGCATAATAGGGCTGTGCCTCCCTTTCCCATTTAAAACACAGGGCAGCTTTTACCACAGGGGCACGATGTGTCACCATGAACCAAGCCCTCTCTGCTTCTCCTGCCATTTGCTCTTGCTTCCCCTTGGTGCTATTCCACCCTTCCAACGTCAACACCCCACTCGGGACTATTGGCCAACCGGACCTATGACTTGAAGGGCCCTGGCTGCAAATCCAGCACGAATTTAAACTCAGCTCATGTGACAGGTTAGTTACAAGTCTGTGAAACATATTTTCCTCCCACCCGCCATGTGTCCCAGTAATGTACAAAGTCAGTATCAGAGCCACGAACCCAAACACTGTCTTTACTCTCGCGGAGCGCTTACACCTGTAACTCTGTCCCAAAAAAGCCTTTCAGAGCTTTTTTGCTGACAAGATTTCGACCCTCCGCCGGGACATTCCTGCCACTCTTGATACAGTTAGTGAACTCGAGACTCCGCCGCCACTCGGTGGGCCCACCTTCACCCGTTTTCTACCGCTGGACGCAGCAGCTGTCGATGGGCTACTGACTGCAGCTAGACCAACTACTTGCTCCCTCGACCCGTGCCCCTCCTGGCTGGTTAGATCCTGTCGGGAGGGCCTACGTGGCCCCCTGGGCACGATCTTAAATAGCTCCCTTGAGCAAGGAGTCTTCCCAGGGGGATTAAAAGAGGCTATGGTAAGACCGCTGCTGAAGAAGCCGAATTTAGACCCTTCGGCTCCCTCCAATTACCGGCCTGTTTCCAACTTGCCCTTCCTGGGCAAGGTGATTGAGAGGGCAGCAGCGGATCAGCTGCAGCGGTTCTTAGAAGACACAGCTGGATTTGATCCCTTCCAGTCCGGCTTCCGTATTGGGCACGGGACGGAGACCGTGCTTGTCGCCATTACAGACCAACCGCCGCCAGCTGGACCAGGGTGGATCGGCACTGCTTGTCTTGTTAGATCTGACAGCAGCATTCGACACCGTAGATCATGCATTGTTGACCCACCGCCTATCCGCTTCCGGAGTCAGGGGGACTGCCCTTAAATGGGTGGCCTCCTTTCTCCGGGATCGAGGACAGCGTGTGGAGGGGGGCGGGATGGTCTCCAGGCGGCTCCCACTTAACTGTGGGGTCCCCAGGGGCCATTCTCTCCCCCTTATTATTCAACGTTTATATGCGCCCCCTGGCCCAGCTGGCCCGCGACTTTGGTCTGGAGTGTTATCAGTACGCTGATGACACCCAGCTTCTGCTGCGAATGGACGGCAGGCCGGACTCCGTACCCGATTGTTTCCATCTGTGCCTTGAAGCCGTGACTGGTTGGCTGCGTGCCAGCCGGCTGAAGGTGAACCCATCGAAGACGGAGATACTGTGGCCCGGTCGGCCTGGGCTGGATGAGTGCCGGCTGCCTACCCTGGACGGCGAACGGCTTAACCCATCGCCGTCAGTTAAGAGCCTGGGGGTGGTGCTAGACTCCTCGCTGACCATGGAGGCCCAGGTCTCCATGGTCAGCAGGACTGCATTTTACCACCTCCGACAGGCTAGGCGGCTGGCCCCCTACCTGTCCAGGACGGACCTGGCCACGGTGATCCAAGCGACGGTCATCTCGAGGTTAGACTACTGTAATGCCCTCTACGTGGGCCTTCCTTTGTCGACGATCCGGAAACTCAAGCTAGTGCAGAATGCCGCAGCTCGCTTGCTGGCAGGAGTGCCAGCAAGGGAGCATATTACACCTACCCTTCGGCAGCTGCACTGGCTTCCTATTGAGTACCGGATCGCCTTCAAAGTGTTGGTTCTGACCTTCAAGGCCCTGCACGGCCTGGGGCCTGCGTACCTGAAGGACCTCCTTACCCCGCACGTTCCCCGAGATCACTGCGCTCAGATGAGCAGAATCTGTTGCAAGTTCCATCAGTCCGCTCCTGCCACCTATCGACGACCAGACAGAGGTCTTTCTCTGTAGCGGCACCAGGGCTCTGGAATGCCCTCCCGGAGAGTGCCCGAGCCATCTCGGAATTGGGCCCATTTCGGAGGGCATGCAAGACGGCCCTCTTTGGGCTGGCCTTCAATTAAGTGCCCGAGGCGACAATGTACACTGTATGCCCTCTTAACCCATGCTCTGACCTTTGTAACTGTTTTAATGTGGCTTTTGTGTTTTGGTTTTATGTTTTATTGTCTGTACTGGCCGCATGCCGCATGTTGCGCTGTGCTGTCGGTGTAATTTTATGTGATCCGCCCCGAGCCTGCCGGGAGGAGCGGAATACAAGAACGAAATATAAATAAATAAATAAATAAAAATAAATTAAGATGCATAGCCACCACCGCAATGAGAGTGCCTTTGGCTCTGTCCATCTTTCTTGCGTTGGACCACCATTACCCGGATTGGGAGCGATGGTATCAGACGACTCTTCTGTGGCCGTCTGTGTGCCCCTTAAATAGGGCGTTGCAAAGTATTTGTAATCCTGAGACGAAGGGGGGTTGTTTGGATCCACGGAAGACTCCAAAGCAACCGGCGCCCTTTTCACCCTCGTATAATGAATCCAGGGACGAAGGCCTTCCACTTTCACCGCCGTTGGTGTGCTCAGAAGCACGGTAAAAGGGCCTCTCCATCTTGGCTGCAACGGACGTAGGCTCCATTCCTTCACTAACACAGATTCACCAACTGAAAAAGAGTGAAGAGAAGTAGACGGGAGAGGAGGTCGCAAATCTGCAGTATTGACTAAGTCTCTCTAGCTGTTTCCCTAACATCTGAACATCTTGCAAAGTCTGTTGATGTCCTAAAACATGACTGTCAGAAGTCTGTCCACACATAGGTTTTAAGTTCAATGGAGGCCTGCCATACAGTCTTTCAAAGGGTGACAAGCCTGTCTTCTTATGCGGTGTACACCTGACCCTCAGGAGAGCCAGGGGTAACGCCATTCTCCAGTTCAATTTAGTCTCTTGGCAAATCTTTGCTAAACAGTTCTTTAAAGTTCGATTTGCTCTTTCTGCTCTAGCAGAAGATTGCGGGTGATACGCACAATGAAGGCGCCACGTGATCCCCAGCAGTTTGCACAGTCCCTGGACCACGTGGTGCACGTATGATGGCCCGTTATCTGAGCCTATCTGCAAAGGCATGCCGAATCTAGGAATAATGTCTTTCATGAGGCCTTTCACTACCTCAGCTGATCGCTCCGTGCGTGTAGGAAAAGCTTCAATCCAACCCGTGTAAGAATCTACAAAAAGCAGCAAATAGCGGAAGCCTCCACTCATTGGCATTTCTGTAAAGTCTGTAACTAGCACTTCAAATGGCCAATTCCTTTGATACTGTATCCCAGGCACTTTCAAAGGTCCCTCTCTTGGGTTATTCTTTGCACATGTCCAGCACCTCCTCGCAGCCAAGGACGTCAGGCTGTGCAATCCGTTGATGTACATCTGTCTTTCTAGGAGCGCTGCCAGGGCGCTTTTCCCTAGGTGTGTGTTCTCATGGTAGAACTGTACTATGTGCCACGCTTTGTTTTAGGAACAAATACGCGGTTGTCTGGCATCTTTATGAAACTATCTTCCCATTCTCCACCCTCACTCAAAGCCCACTCCTCCTCCTCTCTAGTGTAATTGCATTTCTCCACTTTGGGCTCTGAGTCAGTGAGATTTAACATTACAGGTGTGTACTTCTGAGTAGCTACCTCTTTGGCAGTCAGATCCGCTAGCCTATTTCCCTGTACCACCGGATCATTACCTTTTTGATGTGCTTTACAGTGCATCAAAGCCACTTTGCTAGGGAACCAAACAGCGTCCAACAAATCTAACATAGCATCTGCATATTTGACCGCCTTTCCAGCAGAAGTCAAAAAGCCTCTTTCCCTCCACAATGCCCCGTGGCAATGAAGCGTTAAAAACGCAAAACGAGAATCAGTATAAATATTAACCCTTTGCCCTTCGGCCAGTTTCAAAGCACGAGTCAGCGCAATTAGCTCAGCCAGTTGGGCCGAAGACCCAGGAGGCAAGGGTTCCGCTTCAAGAACTCCATCCTCCCAGGTGACAACAGCATAGCCAGCATAACGCACTCCCTCTCTTATGAAACTGGATCCGTCAGTGTATAAGGTTAAATCTACCTGTTCCCAAGGGAAATCACGCAAATCGGGCCTACTGGAATAAATCAAGTCCATTGTCTCTATGCAGTCATGCTCGGAGAGGTCTGAAGGGCTGGGCAAAAGTGTTGCAGGATTTAATCCTTAGGATATCCCTTTCGGGGGTTGTAATGGCTCTCGGCTGGATTTCTCTCTGACACATCCCGCTCTTAGAGATTGTTGGTTTGGGCGGAGGTGTAGTTCAGATTATCTTTCTTTCTGCTTCTCTTCCTTGCTCCTTTTTTAAAATGCCAGCGCTGGCGGTCTCAAGCGAGTGCTATCCCGCTTACTGGAGAAGAAGCCTCCGCCTCTGTGACCCCCCCAAAACAGTGGAGTAATGGCGTCTCTCCCTCCGGAGGAGCCCCACACCTCACGGGTTGGGAGTCGTCTCGGCAATCTGTCTGCCCGTCCTTTTCTGGTCTGGCAGAGGTGGGTATTCCCCCACCGGCTCCTAGATTCCCCCTAGTCACCCTCGGAGCTCCCAAAGGTGCGTCCGACCGCCAAGCGCGCTGACCGGAAGTCAGGGCGGTGCAACTTTTCAATTGGTTCCCGTGTCGCAGAATATTAAGACACATCAATGAAAAGTGTTGCTACAGCCAAGTATTGGCTGTAGCAACAACTGTCAAAATTGCTATATGGAAACAAGATGAATTTAGGGGTCATTGTGAATTATCAGAAGGCAACAATGGGTAAAAGGTTATACAAAACCAGGACAGTAGGGAGGGGTCCTTATTCAGATATAAACATTTACATTTATCTCCCATTCTCCCCACACATGGTCCAAAAACCATCATTTGGGACTCATTTCAGAAATACTGGGCTTGTGAAGCAGAACAAATTGGGATGCACAGGCAATACATTCAGAATTAAAGGTTCTGTTTTATACTCATATGCAATGTAATTCTAGGTATAAGGGGAACTATGTCCTTTTATATCATATTAACCAATGTTGATTATAGTTACATAATGTATAGTGCTGAATCATCCCCATAATACCTAGAACAGAAAGCACATCACTCTGTAATAGATTACATTGATTGGTTTTGTTAGCAGATGTGAGAGAGCATCATTGCTCATTATATAGTAGGCTTAATTGGTTTTCTCCTGAATTACGTAGACAATATTCTCTTAATCTGCTCACACAGAGGGTACTTAAATTCAAAATCCCTGACTTATTGTTTAATTGTTAACATTTTTCAGATAGTAGTTTTGCTCTGGGATTGATTTACAAACAGGGGAAAATGCTTTGTCCTTTATGAAATATATTTTAATGGATATAAAGGTCATTGGAATACAGTCAATGCTACTGTGTCTTCTCCTTGAAAGTTGAAGAATAAAATTCTGTACTGTGGAATATATAAGAAAGCCCACAGTTCTTATCAGTGAAATGGTAAGGTATGGCTTGGTAATTCCAATGACCTTTACATATGTTAAAATATATTTCATAAAGGACAAAGCATTTTCCCCTGTTTGTAAATTAACCCCAGAACAAAACTACTGTCTCAAAAATGTAACAATTAAACAGTAAGTCAAGGATTTTGAATTTAAGTATTGAATTTAGTATCTGAGTAACTGATCTTCCTCATTCTCATTTCAGTAACAATAATAATGTTATATTTTTATATGTAACTGTTTTTAATCTGCTTTGTTGTATTTTTTGATATGTTGTTGTTCTGTTCTTGTATGTGGCATTGAATTGTTGCCTTTTGTGAGCCATCCTGAGTCCCCCTTCAGGGGTAGAGAAGGGTGGATTAGAAATGAAATGAAATAAATAAATAAATATTGTATTGTTGTTGTGTGCAATAGACATTTCCCTAGGGCTATTTTATCATGAAGTTTTCTTGACAAGAATTGCTTATTTATTGTCTATCGAAATAATGAATGAATGAATGAATGAATGAATGAATAAATCTTCCTCTTAGACTGAGATGGTATGACTTGCCCAAGGTCATCACATAGGTTTTTTATGTTGGAGCCACTTTCAATTCTGATTTCCCAGAGTCCCTAGCCCGCAAGGATTCCCTACTAAAAACAACCTTTTTAAATGTAATTGGAGGGCAGAAAGTTGTTGAAACACCTGAAATCAAATTGAAGCAAAGTTTTTTTCTTTTTAAAAAGAAAAAAAATGATTGAAATGGATATAATATTCTTGCATTAGATGGTCCTCTGGTGTTCTGCACTGAATGCCAATTTCTTGTTTGTCCCAGAGAACAGAATATTTAAACTTAACCCTAGAGCTTTTTCAGGACCCACAAGACAATCAGTAGTATAACTAAAAAGTTGGAAGGTCAGGAGATGGGATAATAAAGGACAGAGAAGAGGAAAACATTTTTTCTTGTGAAGTGGGTAAGAGGTGAGGTTCCCCAAAATTCACGGGGCTGTACATCTTAAAATAAAGAAATCATGTGATAAGGAAAACCTCCCCATTGAACACATACTTTGCTATTTTTGTATTATTCAACCTATGAAGGAAAGCAATAAAGGCATCCTAACAGAGGAGAAGATCCTTCTAAAATGTTATTGCTTGGTTTTGAATTTGAGCACATTGGCCTGTAGTCTTAAACAAAAATATAGTGTGTGGGTCTATGTGTTTGTGTCAGTGTGCATATCTATCTATCTATCATCTATCTATCATCTACATAATCTATCTATAATTTCAACAAGCCTATTTTTGCAAAGAACATTTTGTTGTGATGTCCAACATTATCCAATAGATTCTTGTAAGAGGAGAGGACTTGCATTGACAGTGAATACCAAATAGCCTGACCATATTTCCAAAGAAGCATGCAAGTTCCCATTCCTCTTTTGAAGTCTTAGTGACAGTTTACCATGAAATAACCTGAGCTGAAACAATTGTGTCTGGTCTGCCCACTAAAGCTTATTCTAAAAGATGCTGTTCTGTCTGCTAAAGCTTATTCTGTGTAGGTTTTATTTCAGCATGTTTTGTGTATGGCTCAGCTCATGATGGTAAGGGAATCCCAGACAGCACTCAAATGGTCAAAGATGCTACTTGTCATGTTCTGTTCAACACGCTGGCTGAGGAGACCTGAGCATGATTCTAAAGAAGGAAAGTTGGGGGTGGAAGCATCATTTTATGTTGGAGAACATTAATACCCTGGAATTACTTGCAATAACCATGGTAACAAGCTTTGCAGTAATGGCAGTTACTCATATTTCCATAGAAACAGGATTTTAAAAGTGGAAATTACCTTTAATTTATTTCTGTTCCTTCCAGTGACAAAAGCATAATGTGCATTTTCACACACCAAGTATACACATATTTGGGCTGCCAAACTGTCTAGAAGTTATTCAAAAATATGAAAAGGCATTTCAAAGAAGGACTTGCTATTTTAGTGCTTATTATAAGTCAATTGAACAAATAAGCTTATAAAATGACAATTTCATAAAAAAACATAAAAAAAGTTACTAGGCATTGATATTACCAGCAAACAAGAAAACAAACCAAGCAAGCATGCAAATATACCAATAAAATCCTACACTGACAATTTATGGCTGGGAATTCTGCCCCACCCACCTGCACCTCCACTAGTCTCTTTTTATAGGGGTTGAGGAGATGTATTGAATGTTGAGGAGAAGTGAGTAAGTAGAATTTACCATATATACTTGTGTATAAGTTAACCTCACAAATAAATTGAGGGCAAGTAGTGGGGGGCCAAAAGTATGGATTTTGCTTTAAACAGTGGTTAAGTAAATGGTAAAAGTTGGGGAACATGTAATAAATTGTTTCCTGTTCTTCAAAAATGCATAGACAGAACACACTTAGGAAGAGCTAAAGAAAAGTATAAGATTTGTTTATTTAAGAGTTATTTAAATGAGGTAAATTGCACCACTGATTTCAAAATGTCTACACTGATACAAATACATACAGGCAAGGAATATAAATAAGGAAAAAGAATGAGAATGAACCCTGAAAAAGTGGGGGAATGAGTAGAGCAAGACAAGCAAGCTGCCTCCATTAGAGCTCCAGCTCAAAGGCAATGGGCAGATCAAGTCACCTTCCCACTTTTTACCCCTCCCTTCCTGAATCTTGATGTGGGACAGGACAAACTTCTCTCCCTCCTTGCCTTTTTTTTCAATTAGAGAATACTGCAGCCTCAGAATAGTGATAATAATGACAAAAATCTGTTCCTGGTTTGAAAGTGTGAGTAGTAGGGGGACGTAGCTTATATCAAACTCAAAGTGACAGGTGGCCACGCCCACTTAAGGCGGGATCAAGGCAGAACTTCTGGCCCAAGCCCCGCCCACAAGATGACATCATATCCGGTCTAAGCCCCGCCCACAAGATGACATCACATCCGGTCTAAGCCCCACCCCCACCCAAATTAAGCCCCTCCCCAACCCCAAACCCCGCCCACAAGATGGCGACCGAAACGCTTCCTGGCTGCAGGAAGATGGCTACCCCTCAAAGACGTGCGGTTTCTGAGAAAGAAAACCGACAAACGGAGAACATGGCTACTCCTCAAAGACGTGTTGAGCTAAAAAGGCTCCAAGCATCGTTCAAGCGTGGGGATTCAGTAAACCACCTGTGCTGCTGACCAGGACTAGAGAGGAAAATGCAATGCCTTATTGGATGGATGATGGTGATCTATTGGAATGTGACTGCAACTGTCAGCAGAAAAAGATGAAAAGCTCTAACCAGCCTGACGACATAGAACTTATGGATGAATCTACACAAACCGAAGAGACATTCTTGGTGAGTGTTAACATTGTAAACAGCCTACATGTATAACGATGTAGTATAATAAAGAGCCAAATTGGATTTTAAAATAAATGTTTGTTTTTTATTTTGTCTACACAGGATCCCGAAATGGAGACAGAACGCTGATCCTGTTACATGAAAGAAGAAGATCACAGTATATATATATATATATATATATATATATAAAATAAAAAACAAAAATGTAGAATCATTTAAATGTGTGTGTTTTCTTCACTTGGTTGCTCATATGTAATTATTCTGTGAGGGAGAGATGTCTGGGCATGAAAAAATCCTACATAATATCTATTACTCACCCGGTGAAGTTGGTAGTTTTGGGGGCGTGAATGCCCTATTTCAGGCAGCAAGAAAACAGAGCAAAAAACTTAAGAAAGCTGAGGTTTCCCAATGGCTTGCTGGTCAAGACGCTTACACATTACACAGACCTGCGAAAATTCATTTTAAAAGAAACAAAATCATCGTATCTAATGTGGATTCGCAGTGGCAAAGTGATTTGGTGGATATGCAGCATCTCTCTAAGTACAACAAAGGCTATAAATATATTTTAACGGTTATTGATATCTTATCGAAATACGCTTGGGCTTTGGCTTTAAAAGACAAATCTGGCCGCGAGGTAGCCAGGGGCTTTAACGCTATCTTCAGCCAAAGTGGACGGAAGCCTAACAAATTACAAACAGATCGTGGTCGTGAATTTCTAAACAAACCTGTAAGTAATCTATTAAAACAGCATGGGGTTTATCATTTTGTTACCAATAATGAAGTTAAGGCGGCTGTTATTGAGAGGTTTAATCGCACTCTAAAATCAAAAATGTGGCGTTATTTTACGGCAAATAACACATTTACCTATATTGATGCCCTATCTCTTTTTCTAAAGAGTTATAATCAAACCTACCACCGCACTATTAAAACAAAACCTGCAGATGTTAACGAGTCTAACAGTCTAGCAGTGTGGAAAACCGTCTATGGGGACCTGTCCCCTTCCAAAACAGAGCCTCCGCTCCTGAGAAAAGGAACTCACGTCAGGGCTTCTAAAATCAAGGGTGTTTTTGAAAAGGGTTACGAGCAGAATTTCACCACAGAAGTCTTTATTGTGGACCAGGTCATCAGACGTGCCAAGAGACCGGTGTACCTGTTGAAAGATTATCACGGTGAGGAGGTAGTTGGCGGTTTTTATCCTGAAGAGTTACAAAAAGTTAATATTGAAGAAGATCGCGTGTACAGGATTGAGAAAATCATAGACACTAAAGGGCGGGGTAGGAGAAAGCAGTGTCTAGTGAAATGGTTAGGCTGGCCTACCAAGTTCAACAGTTGGGTCCCGGCATCTGAAGTTGGTGAGACTGTTTAGGTCTACTGTGGGAAGAGAAAAAATGGGGAATGGTAGTTTTTATCTCACACTACCTAGCAACGCTAGTGCTAGAGCCTTCCCTCAAACAGCATTTCAGGTTTTACTATCTCTTTAGCAAAACCTCTGAGCTGCCTGGACCATGGGAGGTGGGTTGGCTGAGATACACTACCCACATACCTGGGATAACGTGGTTACCCACCCAAATTTTGAAATTGTACAGGGTGAAAAGCAATGGACCTTCTCAATGCCGAGCGGGTATTATTCTAATATCCAAGATATTGGTGGAAGCCATGAACGAACGGGCTGTGAAGGAAACCTGAAGCAGTCCTTAAGTATGATCCTGTGAGCAGAAAGGTCCTATTAACACCAGAGGATGATGATGGTTTTAATCATTATTATTCTTCTGATAGTGCGGAATTAGATGCTATAATGGGGTTCCCCCATTCTTACAACCCCACCAATATAGCAGATATAACTGGCGGATTTACCACCTTGTATTTGTACACGGATATCGTGGAGCATCAAATTGTGGGAGATACCTCTGTGCCTTTGTTACGTTGTGTGTGCCTGTGCAGGGGAGAATAACCAACATATCAACATAGTTTATGACAAACCTCACTACATTCCTGTGAGCAAACACCACATTGACACCATCACCATAGAGATAAAGACGGACAAGAACCACGAAGTCCCATTCATCGTTGGTAAGGTGATTGTGAAGTTACACTTCCGACCGCAAAGAACCCTGCAGCTTTAAAATGCCTATCGTGAAACCCTACGCCAATCCATCTCTGTATAGGGATTATTACAGGGCCCAAGCTGGAAATGGGATTCCGGGGTATTATGGGACCCCTGTCATGTACGGGTCCGGGCTTGGTGGAATTTTCAGAAGTCTCTTCAGGAAAGCCGTTCCGTTTTTCAGAACAGGTTTTAACATCGTTAAACCCCACGTTAAATCAGCGGTTCATAACATCGCTAAAGATGTGATTGGCCAAGCTACACACTCCCTTATCAACAAATTTAACCCCACAACATCACAAGAAGGATCAGGGTTAATGTATATGAAGAGACGGAGGAATCGAAAAAGAAAAGCATCACGGGTGGTATTAGCAGGACCGCCCCGACCCTTTAAAAGGAGACTTGTGAGAAGAAGGGCAGCTCAGAAACGGAGAACCGGAAGGAAGAGGAGAGCGGCGAAGAGAGATATATTCTAAAACCTCAGCGACCATGGCCTTCATCCACAGCGGTTCTGAGGAATGCACAAAATCCGAATTAGATCTGTTCACTATTGGGCCAACTCAAACCAGCATCGAGAGAAGTTTGTATATTGAGGTTCCACCCCTGACGGCTCTTTCGGAAACAGCGCCTCTCGATTTTTTCATTGCGGGAAATGGAGAGGACTACATGGACTTAAATAATACGCTTTTATACCTCTCTGTGAAGATTGTCCAAGGAGACAATACAGACCTGCCCCAGGGAGCCAAAGTCGGTCTGGTGAATTACCCTCTAGCCTCTCTCTTCAGCCAACTGGATGTCACTTTGGGGGACCGTCTCATCAGCCAAAGTAACAATTGCTATCCTTACCGGGCCTTCATAGAGTCTGTGCTGAACTTCAGTAATGACACGCTATCAAGCCAATTTTCTACAGGTCTTTTTTATAAAGACACCGCCGGAGAACATGAATCTGGAGACATGGCCGGGGCTAATCTTGGATTTAATCAAAGGGCAAACCTGACAGCTGAAAGCAGAAAAGTTGACTTGTTGGGACCCCTCCACAGCGACATATTTTTTCAAGACAAGCTGCTGCTCAACGGGGTTGATGTGCATATTAAGCTGACACGTCACAGGGAGACATTCTGTCTCATGAGTGAGGAGGCAAACCCTCGATACAAGCTACAAATTTTATCCGCCGCCCTTTTCGTGAAGAAAGTCAGGGTCACCCCAGGAGTCCGTCTGGGCCACGCTGAAACTCTACTGACCTGCAATGCTAAATATCCTGTGGACCGTGTTAGCCTGAAAGTCTTTAGCATTCCGGTGGGAAGCCGCGTCTCCAATCAGGAAAACTTGTTTCTGGGACAACTCCCCAAACAAGTGGTGATTGGCCTGGTCGACAATGAGGCCTTCAGCGGGTCGTACAGGAAAAACCCTTTCAACTTCAAGCATTATAACATCAATTTTGCTGCACTGTACCTGGATGGCGAACAGATTCCTACAAAACCCTTTCAACCTAACTTTGAAGACGTTAACAGCGTCAGAGAATACATGAGCTTGGTGCAAACTGCCGGTAAGCATATGAAAGACCGGTCTCTTTTAATCAACCGGGAGGAGTATGCGCAAGGTTACACGCTGTTTGCATTCGACCTAACCCCCGATCAAGAAGGCGGAGATCACTATTCTTTGATCAAAAACGGGAACCTGAGGGCAGAATTTCGGTTCGGAACACCTTTGCGCACCACCGTTACCATGATCGTCTATGGGGTTTTCGACAACGTCATAGAGATAAACCAGCGGAGAAACGTCCTGTTTGACTATATGTGAGATGGACAGTGAGCAGTTAACCCGCATCCTTTCCTCTGACCCCTACACGCGTCAACCGTTCTACGGTGTCTTCCCATGCGACATGCTACCTAGAGAGAGGTTGCTAGAAAGACCTGTGTGTCTGGTCGTCAATACCCATCCGCACCAGCTTCCCGGAGAACATTGGCTGGCCATCTACCTGACAGAGGAAAAGACGGGTGAATTTTTTGACTCCTACGGCCACCCTCCAAACCACCCTCTCTTTCCTAAAACCATCATGACATTTTTAAGAAAGAATGCCCGCAAAACAACCCATCAGTCAAGACCTGTGCAAGGCCCGGAATCTATGGTTTGCGGTCACCACTGTGTTTTTTTCCTGCATCATCGCTGCAAAGGCCTGACCTTTAAAAATATTCAAGCTTTATATTCTAAGGACATGCAAAGAAATGATGAACTCGTAGTCCGTTTTTTGAAAACCGAGAAGAACATTCCCAGACGTGTATCCAGATGTGCCTCAAATATATTTCAACCAACCCAGGGATGTGTAACCTGTCATGCTTTTCATAATGACCCTTCTCAATAAACAGGTCCTCTAATGGGCCTATTAAAACAATGATTCTTTGTATGTGTTTTTTTTTTTAAAAAAACCAAAACAAACTACAAACAGCAAATTATATTTCTAAAAAGACTCTTTATTTATGGTCATAAGTTTATCCAAGTGGCAGTAATTTTTTTCTGTTTTTCCAAAGACTTGTGGCGGAGGGTGGATGGTCGTTTCCAGCCTGGTGGGGGTGTCATTGGATTCTTCAGGGTGCGCAAAACTTCTCTGTTGGCGCTGTTTCCTATCGCAAAAGCTGGAACGTTTAATTCTGCCAAAGCTCTCATGAAGGAATCCCAGCCCTTTGGAGCACGTCTTTCCGTTATGTCACGCGTCTTTGTTTTTCTTCATCATGTTTAGAATTATTCTGGCAGAAGGCTTACTTTTATCAGGTAAATTGTCCAAGATTTCCGGAATCTCTGACGTAGCATTTTCAGGCACTAGCGGTGATTGGTCTTGCGGTGGCTGTGGTAGCATCAGGGTCAGGCTTTCTTTCTCGGCTTCTTGCTGTCTGACATGTGTCAGATACTTTTGAAGCAATGCATTATACTGTTTAGCCTTTTCATATTCTGTTAAGTCTGAACGTTGTAGAATGTTTTTTATCTCAGTATCCAGAGTATAGATGGCCTTTGTTCTAATGTCCTCCACCTTAGGATGATTCTCCCGCATCTGCTCCAGCTGACGGCTAGGGACCAGATACATTTTTTCAGCATGATCCATTACTGCCTAGTTAAAAGGCCTGTTATCAGAGGTACGGCTATACTTAACAGGGTGCCGAGAAAACCCCCTGACTGCTTCACCAAGGCCTTTTTTCGTCTCAAAGAGACAAGCTTGTTACCCAGGGTTTTGATGATCTTACGGCCCTTTCTTAGCACACCCACTTGTTGGGAAGATAATGGAAGGTTACCTTTTAAAGCATTGAGGGCTATTTCTGAGATGGCGGTCACCAGGTCATCGGAGGCCGAACATAAGAAGGCCTTTCTCTGGCCAGGGGGCAACTTAATCAGAGTCTTGAGCAGGCCGAGATTCCTTTTCACGCGCTTTGACATGTTGACACTTGGGGGTTGGGTGTCGTAGTAGATAACCAACGATTAAAGGAGCTGTCTTTTGTAACCATTCCTCATAGTGTATGCCACAGGCCATTCAGGAGGAAAAAGGCCCGATCTTAACCTGTAAGACTCTGGGGTGTGTGGTTGCAAATCAACGACGAGATAACCGTAAGGCTGGCTTGTAGCGTCAGCGAAAGCTTCCATGAAGAACTTGGTGTTTCTAGGGTACATCTGACGGGCTAGTGTTGCAATTTGTAACTTATCCCTGGGGTTTTTAAACAGCACTATATATTTAGCATTCAGACTCATGGTCCGTATACTCTTACCCTTGCAGAAAATGTTCTGCGTGATGAAAAAAACACTCAGATTTCGGTGATGTACATATTGGGTAAAAGCCTTTTCAACTTCACAGTTATCAGAAACAGAAGCCATCAAATCATCTATGATCAAAAAGTTTATTTTATTGGGGGGTAGCAAATAGTCATCATCAAATTTATCAGGCAACCCCTCTACAAAATGGATAAAGGGGTATTTACAGAGGAGTTCCTTGTACAGAGGCTGCCAACAGCTATAACACCACACAATATTGTTAGGTAACACTGTAAACATAAGGGTCGCATGATCCAGCATATTCTTTACAAAAACAGTTTTCCCACAGTTACTTGGCCCTGCCAAAATGACTGAGAAAGGGTGCTTCCAACGTGTATCCATTTCAATAGCCGTAAGGGAGCGTTTTAAAACCGTCAGTAATGACTCTCTTGTCATAAACAACCCTCTGGGTTTTCTTCAATATTTTGGTATGAATGCTCCAGGTTTCTTTCTTTCTAACAATACCTTGCTGGTTCACAACGATCTCTTGAGGTTCCGCGCCTTTGCGGTCTGAAACGTAGGCAAACACCAGGTCTTTCAGACTATTAAAATTAATCTTTTCGCAGTTGGCCACATTCAGCGTGATCCCCTTGACCTTCATACAGGCTGTGCCATCGGAGAGCTTGTACCCGTAGGTTTTAGGACCTGCTGAACACCCATGGTTTTTTATCTTCCAGTAACAGGCTTCTAAAAAAAAAGCATGGAGAAGAGGGTATTGCAAACACACCTGAAGGACCACCTGCTTTTGCCACCTTCACAAAAACTGAAGACTCTCCGCTGTCCTCTGAAGTTTTTCTTTTATCTCCACTACCTAAAATAATCAGAAATAATTATAAGCTTACATCCTAGGATGAATAGCAATGAATAATTCCTCCAAATTTTTACATAATATTTTTTAATTACTTTTGTACGGTGGCGTACAGAAATCTTCAGGCATCCCAGCAAACAGCTTATCTGGAAAAAAAACAGCGATATTTTCAGAAATAATATGATACACGCCGTCAGAAAAACAAAACAGCCCGCCCCGTTTCTTACCATAGTCCGGCGAACTTGAAGACATTCTCACACAATCCAACACAGACTTCTAGAATGAAAGATGAAAAAAAGGCGTGACGGACATGCGCAGAAGGGACCATGTATGAACATGTACGAACATGTTCTCCCACAGAACCACAGCCATTGCAGAGAGACAGGAGTATGAATTCTGCTTTAGAAAATCAGATACAGACAATTTTGTCTGGCTATTTTGAAAATTTGGAGTTAGCAACAATAGGTCAAGCAGAATGTCTTTTCAATGCGGTTTTGCTGAATATGTCTGAAGACGAAAAATGGAATACAGGCAGAACAATCTGTGCAATGATTTTTCTAAACCAAATTGTGGAAATTATGGAGACAAAAGGCATCCCATACAAATCATTCAAAAATGAATGCCTGAGGAGAATATACATCAAAACCAAGGTATATTATCTCTTTAAATATTCTATGCTTTGTACGTATGTAATTCAAGTATAATAAATGTTTGCATAATAAACCTGTTTTCTTTTTTTTTTCAGGACTGCAAAACCCAGAATACAGAATCCCTGTTGAAAACCTCATTTTTACCAGCTATGCTATATTTAATTAAATTTAAATTTTTGTTTTTTCCTTTCTAAATGTGTAAAATTACCGGCATATAGTCAAGACACTTGATTTGTTGTATATTTTATGTCATGGCTGCCGCAATAAAACAATTCATTCAAAATTTGTCTGGACTAGTTGATATATATTATATAATGCAGTTGTATACAGTCACCAGGAGAGGGCGGCAATGTGCAGTGTAACAATATGCAGTATAGAAAGCTAAAGCTAACAGTGGGAGCTCACCCCGCACATAATTTTAATACTTTTCACTACAAATACAACCCATCCCACATTTTAAAGAGTTAAAGGCATACAGAAGCTGTGTCTAACAGTGGGAGCTCACCCTGCACATAATTTTAATACCTTTCACTACAAATACAACCCAGACCACATTTTAAAGAGTTAAAGGCATACAGAAGCTGTGTCTAACAGTGGGAGCTCACCCCGCACATAATTTTAATACTTTTCACTACAAATACAACCCAGCCCACATTTTAAAGAGTTAAAGGCATACAGAAGCTGTGTCTAACAGTGGGAGCTCACCCCTCAATTTTAATACCTTTCACTACAAATACAACCCAGCCCACATTTTAAAGAGTTAAAGGCATACAGAAGCTGTGTCTAACAGTGGGAGCTCACCCCACATAATTTTAATAACTACAAATACAACCCAGCCCACATTTTAAAGAGTTAAAGGCCACTACAAATACAACCCAGCCCACATTTTAAAGAGTTAAAGGCATACAGAAGCTGTGTCTAACAGTGGGAGCTCACCCCGCACATAATTTTAATACTTTTCACTACAAATACAACCCAGCCCACATTTTAAAGAGTTAAAGGCATACAGAAGCTGTGTCTAACAGTGGGAGCTCACCCCGACATAATTTTAATACTTTCACACAAATACAACCCAGCCCACATTTTAAAGAGTTAAAGGCATACAGAAGCTGTGTCTAACAGTGGGAGCTCACCCGCACATAATTTTAATACTTTTCACTACAAATACAACCCAGCCCACATTTTAAAGAGTTAAAGGCATACAGAAGCTGTGTCTAACAGTGGGAGCTCACCCCGCACATAATTTTAATACACTACAAATACAATCCAGCCCACATTTTAAAGAGTTAAAGGCATACAGAAGCTGTGTCTAATAGCTCACCCCGTTTAATTTTAATACCTTTCACAAAATACAACCCAGCCCACATTTTAAAGAGTTAAAGGCATACAGAAGCTGTGTCTAACAGTGGGAGCTCACCCCGTACATAATTTTAATACCTTTCACTACAAATACAACCCAGCCCACATTTTAAAGAGTTAAAGGCATACAGAAGCTGTGTCTAACAGTGGGAGCTCACCCCATACATAATTTTAATAACTTTCACTACAAATACAACCCAGCCCACATTTTAAAGAGTTAAAGGCATACAGAAGCTGTGTCTAACAGTGGGAGCTCACCCGCACATAATTTTAAACTTTTCACTACAAATACAACCCAGCCCACATTTTAAAGAGTTAAAGGCATACAGAAGCTGTGTCTAACAGTGGGAGCTCACCCCGTACATAATTTTAATACTTTTCACTACAAATACAACCCATCCCACATTTTAAAGAGTTAAAGGCATACAGAAGCTGTGTCTAACAGTGGGAGCTCACCCCGTACATAATTTTAATACCTTTCACTACAAATACAACCCATCCCACATTTTAAAGAGTTAAAGGCATACAGAAGCTGTGTCTAACAGTGGGAGCTCACCCCGTACATAATTTTAATACCTTTCACTACAAATACAACCCAGCCCACATTTTAAAGAGTTAAAGTCATACAGAAGCTGTGTCTAACAGTGGGAGCTCACCCCGCACATAATTTTAATACTTTTCACTACAAATACAACCCAGCCCACATTTTAAAGAGTTAAAGGCATACAGAAGCTGTGTCTAACAGTGGGAGCTCACCCCGTACATAATTTTAATACTTTTCACTACAAATACAACCCAGCCCACATTTTTAAAGAGTTAAAGGCATACAGAATTAAAAAGGCAGTTGGATGGAAGGAAAGAAAGAAGGAAGGAAAGAAAGACGGATGGATGGCAGGAAGGACAGAGGGGTGGAATGAGAGAGGGAGAAAAAAGGAAGCAAAGAAAGAGGGAAAGAAGGATGGAAGGGAAAAATGTAGGAAGGAAAAGAACTAAGAAAGGAGGGGTGAGGAGTAGAAGGATGCATAGAATGTAGAAGGACACAGAGAAAGAAAGGAGAAAAAGTAAAAGGGAAGAAGAAGAAAGAGGGAGAAAGAAAAAAAATGCTGGAAGGAAGGAAGGAAGCAAAGAAAGAGTGAAAATGAAAGAAGAGAAGGGAAAGAAGGGAAGAATGGAATGAGAGAAAGAGGGAAAGAAATGATCCCTGCAGTTTTAAATATATACTCACCTGAGAAGGAGTGAAGTCTGTCCAGATGTATGTTGTTGAAGGCCGTCCGAAGAAGTAGTGAAGGGGCAATGAAGTCTGTTCAGAGGACCCTACCTTTTATACTATTTTCTGACTTCTAAATTTAGCATGTTTGGGCAAGCTAAGGACAAGATTTAATCAGTTACACCTTTTGTTTATTCGCTGTCTGGGCAAAAACTAAGGAAAGGGGGTTTGTAAATGAGAAACAGCAAGATGCAATATTATATGTTCTTTTTCTTTTAATGTTGAAATAACACACAGAGTCATTTTTTCAAATACATTTCATTTTATTTATTTCCTGGCATTTTTTTTAAAGTTAAAGTAACAGTCCTGTATGAAATTCTAGAATTTCAAAGTCTGAAGATTTATTTTTAAAATGTAACCCTTTACTGGCAAACTAAGGGCATGATTGAATCAATTACACCTTTTGTTTATTAGCATGTCTGGGCAAGCTAAGGACAAGAATTAATCAGCTAGCCCCTTTTGTTGATTGGCATGTCTACAATCTAAGGAAAGGCTGTTTTGTAAATGAGAAACAGCAAGATGCAATATTATATGTTCTTTTTCTTTTAATGTTGAAATAACACAGTGTCAATTTTTCAAAGTACATTTTAATTTTATTATTATTATTTCCTGGCATTTTCAAAAGTTAAAATAAGATGCACTTCTGAAATTCTAGAATTTCAAAGTCTGAAGATTTATTTTTAAATGTATGTTCATTCAGCAGACACTTTACTAGCAAACTAAGGAATTAATTGAACCAGTTACCCCCCTTTTGTTGATTGGCATGTCTGGGCAAAACTAAGGAAGGAGGCTTTGTAAATAAGAAAACAGCAAGATGTCATATATTATATGTTCTTTTTCTTTTAATGGTGAAATAACACAGTGTCATTTTTTTTTCCAAAGTACATTTTTAATTTTATTTATTTTCCTGGTATTTTCAAAAGTTAAAATAAGATGCACTTATGAAATTCTATATTTTACAAAGTCTGAAGATTTATTTTTAAAATGTAACCCTTTGCTGACAAACTAAGGACATGATTGAATCATCAGCCTCTTATGTTGATTGGCATGTCTGGCAATCTAAGGAAAGGGGGTTTGTAAATGAGAAACAGCAAGATGCAATATTATATGTTCTTTTTCTTTTAATGATGAAATAACACAGTGTCATTTTTTTCCCCCAAAGTACATTTTAATTTTATTATTATTATTTCCTGGCATTTTCAAAAGTTAAAATAAGATGCACTTCTGAAATTCTAGAATTTCAAAGTTTGAAGATTTATTTTTAAATGTATGTTCATTCAGCAGACACTTTACTAGCAAACTAAGGAATTAATTGAACCAGTTACCCCCCCTTTTGTTGATTGGCATGTCTGGGCAAAACTAAGGAAGGAGGCTTTGTAAATAAGAAAACAGCAAGATGTCATATATTATATGTTCTTTTTCTTTTAATGGTGAAATAACACAGTGTCATTTTTTTTTCCAAAGTACATTTTTAATTTTATTTATTTCCTGGTATTTTCAAAAGTTAAAATAAGATGCACTTATGAAATTCTATATTTTACAAAGTCTGAAGATTTATTTTTAAAATGTAACCCTTTGCTGACAAACTAAGGACATGATTGAATCATCAGCCTCTTATGTTGATTGGCATGTCTGGCAATATAAGGAAAGGGGGTTTGTAAATGAGAAACAGCAAGATGCAATATTATATGTTCTTTTTCTTTTAATGTTGAAATAACACAGTGTCAATTTTTCAAAGTACATTTTTATTATTATTATTATTTCCTGGCATTTTCAAAAGTTAAAATAAGATGCACTTCTGAAATTCTAGAATTTCAAAGTCTGAAGATTTATTTTTAAATGTATGTTCATTCAGCAGACACTTTACTAGCAAACTAAGGAATTAATTGAACCAGTTACCCCCCTTTTGTTGATTGGCATGTCTGGGCAAAACTAAGGAAGGAGGCTTTGTAAATAAGAAAACAGCAAGATGTCATATATTATATGTTCTTTTTCTTTTAATGGTGAAATAACACAGTGTCATTTTTTTCCCCCAAAGTACATTTTTAATTTTATTTATTTTCCTGGTATTTTCAAAAGGTAAAATAAGATGCACTTATGAAATTCTATATTTTAAAAAAGTCTGAAGATTTATTTTTAAAATGTAACCCTTTGCTGGCAAACTAAGGACATGATTGAATCATCAGCCTCTTATGTTGATTGGCATGTCTGGCAATCTAAGGAAAGGGGTTTGTAAATGAGAAAACAGCAATGTATAATATATATGTTCTTTTTCTTTTAATGATGAAATAACACACAGAGTCATTTTTCAAAGTACATTTCATTTTATTATTATTATTTCCTGGTAATTTCAAAGTTCAAATAACAGGTCTGAATAAAATCAGATGTAAATTCTAGAATTTGAATGTCTGAAGATTTAAGTATATTTTTAAAATTCGTGTAGGCTCTATCAGAATGTTGGATTTTTGAAATTAAAAACAGCAGATAATCCACCGCATTATTTGTAAGGGTTAATTCATTCAGACTATAGGCTAAAACAAGAATGGTGTGAATGATATTTTTAAAACATAAATGGGAACAGATGTCTTTAAGATAATTTGCCATTTTTCGTCTATTATAAATCAGACATTCATGACTTTCCTGTGAAGGATAATGTTCTTTGCAACCCAGGCAAAGCTCCTTCATTTTTTCTTGTAAAAGCTTCTTTAAAATGCAATACAACGCAACCCTGATCACCCCTCTCATACTCCCCCGTCGCTTTCTCGGAATTTTGAAATCCATTCCCAAAATTTGCTGCATTTTGTCAGCTCCAGACAAAGTTGGCCATTCTAGGACATTCTAAAAAGAAAAGAAAAGAAAAACACTTATTTACAACATTTAACAGACCTGTTTTTCCCTAAACATCCAAAAGATATTTTACAGACCTGCATGATTTCTATCGCCGCCAATTTTTGTAAATAAACCGTGGAAGGACTGGGCACAGCCTGATCTTGCACGGCTGTACAGTTCACATCCTGGTCTTGCAGGGGTGTGCAAATCTGGAAAATAACAACAGGATACATTAAAGCTGCGGGGCCCTATCACTGTAATAATACAAATGTGTTGAAAGTCATTTTATCTTTACCTGAACGTTCTGTTGTAAATCTTCTGGTGGAAGATTTTCTTTATTAGGGTCCATCTCTTCGTAATCACCCTGTGTATCCACTGTTTGGCAATTTTCTTTCTCAAAACCCGCACGTTTTTGAGGAGAAGCCATGTTCCTGCAGTGCTGTCCATGTCTGGTAGACCTTTGACCCATGCAGCTGTCCCCTATTGGGCATTGGGGCACACGTGCAGGTGGCTCATTTGCATATGGGGTTCGCTAGTGCTCATTGTTATTACAAACACATTTGCCTAGGCCCTGTGCCATTTACAATATAGCAAAAAACCACATGCCTGGACATGTTCCCTGGAATTTCCGCGGTCGTCCTCTAGGGGGCCAGGAAGCGTTTCGGTCGCCATCTTGTGGGCGGGGTTTGGGGTTGGGGAGGGGCTTAATTTGGGTGGGGGTGGGGCTTAGACCGGATGTGATGTCATCTTGTGGGCGGGGCTTAGACCGGATGTGATGTCATCTTGTGGGCGGGGCTTGGGCCAGAAGTTCCGCCTTGATCCCACCTTAAGTGGGCGTGGCCACCTGTCACTTTGAGTTTGACATAAGCTACGTCCCCCTACTACTAGTGTGAGTTCCTGGTTAATGGTATAGACTTTTACTTTGAAAGTACTTGTTGTACTACACAAACTTTGTTTCTGTGCCACAAACTTTGATAAATGGGTGGATGGCGATGTCCCTTTTGCCACAACAGTCGTTGCCCTGTAATCAACTTTTGCCAGATTGTTACAATAGAAGCAATAAGGAACTGACATTTATAAACCAGGAACAAACAAACATTAAAAAGCACGCATATTTTCTGAGTGCAGGGATATATAGAGATTCGAAGACCCGAATCTTCTGGCCATAACTGGGATATTCCAGCACTTCTTTATTTCATGGCTTTTCGGCTTTGTAGTGATTCCTGAACAGTTTAGGACCCGCCTACCTGCATGACAGCATTTTTGTCTCGCTCCCCAAGGATATCAGACAAGCCCCCACATTGGCACTCTTTAGGAGGAGCCTGCTAATGTGGCTATTCCAATGTGCCTTCCCTGAATGAAGTGAACAATGCCCTGCTTGACCAATCCCCTGCAAAATGTCCTCAGATGCACTTTAACTACCTGTTGGGTTGATCTCCCCACATTATCCTTTAAAACCCTCCTGCTAGATACATCCTACCTCTGTTCACGTCCAGTGTTTATTTATTTTAAATTTTAATATATTACATCTGGCCCGGACATTATGGTTTTAAACTTTGTATGTTATTGCTTATATGTGAGTTTATTGATTGTACTGTCTTATTATTTGCTGCTGTGTTGTTTTTACTGATGTGTCATTGGGCTTGACCTCATGTAGGCCGCCCCGAGTCCCTTCGGGGAGATGGTGGTGGGGTATAAATAAAATATTATTATTATTATTATTCCTCCCACATTTTCAGCTGATGATGTCTAGCCACCCTCCATTTTGAACCGGGAGCTCCTGAGATAAAGGTACTGTGTGGATGGGCCCAGAGTTGTACTCATACATGCTTGAAAAGCAGAAGTTTCCATGCTATCAGGGACTATGACAAAGTAACCTGAAAAAACTGCTCAGATGCAGCACCTATATCTGTGGATGCTCAGGTCATTTACTTAATCTGTTTGCATCCATAGAGATATTAGGGTTTGCTAGCCATTGAATCATTTACTGATGTGAAAGAATTCCTTAGGAGCAGTAACATATACTTCCTGAAAACAAGTCAGTTGACGCACATTATTTTATACTGCCCAGAAAACTTAATCAAACACCTTCTGGATTCTTGGGAGAATGAATATGATCTCTGTTTTTAAATTCCCTTTGCATGTTTGAATTAAGGATCTGTTCTAAATGTTCCTGCATACCACTAGATGTAATTTGGGGAGGGGGGGGGGTAATTACTGATATAGGACCCAGCCCGTGTTAGGAAAGAGATATTTTATCTTGATAATTCCTACATTTTATAAACTGCATGTGTTTATGAAGTAATTATATATATATATATATATATATATATATATATATATATATCTGCCCATATTTCATTGTAAGGGAAACAAATGAAGCCAAGTCTGTGGAGGCTTGTATTTAATCACAAAATGTGCAACATTTGGCTGTGGTGAATTAGCTATTTGTCTTCTTAATGCAATGCCCCAAGAGAACTGGAGACACAGTGGACACATTCACAGCTTTGTGTCTGCATGCCCTCAAGGGACCTTGGATGAATTCAGAATGGGGGAGCACAGAGCTCAGCTTCATGGGTCTGGATTTATATCTTTGTCACTGTGGTCCCAGTGGAAAGTATTACCATATCAATCAGGAATGACACACCGTTAGGGTCACAAGGAAAATGAATGAGGCACAAAAAGAACAATTTGTCATATGGCTCCCTTTGATAGTGTTGTAGTTCTCTTACAGCTATTATCATATGAGTTGTAGTCTCTCTCCTCTGCACATTTCACAGGGTTGGCTGTGCCAAAGTCACTCATGTGCAAGGCAAGAATGAGGGAATAATTGCCAGATTTCAATAATGGGGTGTTTTTAAAAGGGCTTGAGTTGAATCAAAGGGAATCATTTAATGGACTCCTTTCTTTTATTAACAAAAATATCAGTCAATGCAGTTCATTGCTTAAAAATATCATTAATATTTGAAGCTCTTTAGATAAGAAGCCATCAGCCATATTAATCTTTTTAATCTGCTTGGCACTGGTTAGATTATCTCTGTTCTCTTTTATTATATTCTGCTAGGCCATAATTAAATTCCATTCATACATCATGACATTACAAAATAATTCTGGCTCAAATTAAGCAAATATGACCTCACATTTCTTGTGCATCTTCCACCATTTACGTTAGCATCCCACCCCTGCAATTCATCTTTGATTTGCTGACACTTTGTCCTTAGAGACTGATTTCCATTGTGTAAGTCTGTAATTTCACAATTTAGCAAACCCATAGAATAACTGTGAAAATTAGCTATCAGAACTCCCCAGATTTAATTTGATTTGGCTTTAAATGGTCAAATACTGCAGGGAATTGTTAATCTGTGTAACATTAAGTGACACTGAAATGAGTTAATTGTCCACCACATCCCTAAAAAAACTATATTCAAAGATTAATATTTAGTTCTCCTCCTATGTAAATGATAAATGTAGAAAAGGATGAGAAAAGCTGTCACTTTTTTTCTTCCTCATTTAAAAATGTTATATCTCAAGTTCTTTCTCTACTTAATATGAAACACTTTTATATTCTGAATTTCTGCTAGGAAACTTTTCAAAAACAGAAATGAAAACTTTAAATCAGAACTAATATTGTTAAATACTTAGGGACTGAATAACTGAGATTTAAAACTGAAAAGTTACTTTTCAAAAATAATTTATTACATTAAGTTATTACAGCATTTAAAAAGCACACTCGCATTACTAATGATGATAAAAACAGTTAATTGTTTCCATTAGTTGCTGAATTACTCTCTACTTTCTTTTTACTTTCAGGTTGTTGTTTTTTTAAAGCTCTTTAGACTGATATGAGAATGGCAACCACACAACAGCTTCAAAACTTGGTGTCAAAATGCCTCTTATATACATGCAAAAGCTACACTAAAGTAACATTGTTATACTGCTTTAAAATGAAACTTTTTCAAACCCCATTATCCAAAGAGTAATCAAATTAATGTAACAATCTTCCTTCCAACTCCCATACTGAAACTCAGACTGCTAAGGGCAGTTCCAGACAGGGAAGAAGTCCGTGCTAACTCAGGTTTTAAAAACCAGGGTCAGCGCAGCCTTCTGCTCCCACACCAGCCTGAAAGCCCATGTTTTTGGCGGTGGGTGTCTAGATGCAATTCAGGTATTGATCACAGACTTCACATCTAAAGTAGAACAACTTCAGTCAGGGTTTCTCAGAAAACTGTTTGCTGTCCCTAATTGCATTCCAGATTGGAATCAGGAACAGCCTCACTCGAATCACTAGCTTGGAGAAGGGCCCTAGGATACTGGATGGAGAAGATGTACAAAGGGCCGAAGCGGGATATACATATTTGATTCAAGAAGACCTCTTTAAATCCCACCAAATCAAAGCATTAAATCAGAAACTTAGGCAGATGGGCCTCTCAGAGAACATTCTGAGCAGTTTTGAGCATAAAAAGACAATGCAGATCTTAGTGGAATGAATCAGTGACATAGAGAAACAGGCCTCAATGACTCTCGCATGCTCCACGTGCTCTCCACTGAATTTAGGCCTAACATTTAATTCTTTGGGAGGTGCCAAATATTTAGAAAATTTAAATATCCCAAAATTTCATCTTGATTCAGTTGGGCCAGATTTAATGCCCTTAAATCAGCCATACTAGAGGATAGATACAAAGGGATTGATTACGAACACAGAGTTTGACCTTGCGGGGAGGGTAAAAATGAAACTGTAATACATGTACTTTTTATTTGCACAATTTACAAGGATGATAGACTAAGGTTAATATCCCATCTACTCACCAAATGGCCAGGAAGAACCCTAAATTGGTACTGTACTTTTTGCTGTCTGAGCTTGACAAAAGGGTAACGGAACAGGTGGCCAAATTTCTCTTTGCAGCTGTAAAAAGCCGCAAGTGCTTCTTGAATAACCTGTAAATGCTAAGAGTGTAACAAAGAGTACTCAGGACACTTATTATTAATTGGCAATCAATTCCTGCTTTAAATTATAAGGACAGTCATTCAACCAACAGCGAATGGTGATACTTCTCGAACGCGGTTGGTGGGGACGAGAGATAGAGCCTTCTCGGTGGTGGCTCCCCGCCTGTGAAATGTGCTTCCAAGTGAAATACGATCGACCCCATCTCTCCTAGCATTCAGGAAAAAAGTAAAATCTTGGATATCTGACCAGGCTTTTGCACATTAGCACAATACAGCACTTTGGATTGGAATTGTATTGGCAAGTTGATGGATATGGCTCAGTGCTTATGTTGTGGACGGAACATTGTTTTAACTCAAGTGAATGTGTATTACGTGTTCAATGTTAACTGTAGTTTAATGCTAAATGTGTATAGTTTTATATTGTATATTGTATATTGTGTATCAGCATTGAATTGCTGCCTTTTGTCAAGCCGCTCTGAGTCCCCCCTCGGGGGTTGAGAAGAGAGGGGTAGAAATGATGTAAATAATAAATAAATGAATAAATAATACTTGCTTTTATTAATCATAACCCAAATGTGATGTTATTAATTTCTTAAATGTTGTATTTCATTGTTCTACTTTCACTTGACTTAGTCGCTGGTTTGTTGACTGAAATAAAGGCTACTGACTGACTGAGTTCCAGACAGGGAAGAAGTCTGTGCCAACGCAGGGTCAGCGCAGCCTTCTGTTCCCACACCAGCCTGAAAGCCCATGTTTTTGGCAGTGAGTGTCTAGATGCACTTCTGGAACCTTCCAGGAGAACACCCAGACACCCTACCCACTCTCCAAACTCCCCTAAAACCCTTATAAAAATGAAATACCTTACCCGGTCACCTTTACCATGCTGCTGGTCCTCTTCTGGCACTTAGGAATGATGCATCAGGAGAAGGGGGTAGGAGTGATCCCCCTCCCCAGGGTGCATCATTTCTAATTGCCAGGAGAGGGCCAGCAGCAGAGAAATGTCAGCCCTATTTTAAAAGGGTTTTTGGAGGGGTTTGGGGAGGGGTTTGATGCCCTCAAAGTTTTCTGTGCTGATTCAGCCCAGAAAAAAATGAAACGACTTTCTGGACTGCCTTCTCAGAAATCCAGGACTTCTGAGGGGGCAGTCTGGACAGCGGCCATAGTGGCTTCATTCCACAACTTTCAAGAAGGCATGGGGCCAGGGCCATAGCCAGTATTTTGATTAGGGGGTGAGTTTGATTCGGGGTTTGAGTCTGAGTGAGAGAGGGTCTAGCCTAGCAAACCTTTTGTATCATTATCCCAATACCCCCATGCTTATGGGATATACTGAACATGGTGATCAGATCATGATATGAATAAACATAACAGTTTAAATAATGTACCAGTGAGGCCTTCTCGCAGACCACCCTGAGAATTTCGGGGGGCTGATGGCCCTCAACCCCCCCCAGCTACATGCCTGCATGGGGCAAACCCACTATCAAATTATCTCCTGCTTTGTGCCAAAGGGATTCGTGATTTCATGGGGCATGGTTTGGACAAATATCCAGGAGTGTGTGTATTTTGCACCCTGTCTGGATTAGCCCTAAGAGCACAGACTCCTAAGAGCCCAAGGCTTTGGGTGGAGAATTTGATGGCTATGAATTTTAAATCTCAATTATTCTTGGAAGGGGAAAAATATCTGAATTTTGGTAATTTCTCCAGTTTGGTGATTTGGGGGTTAGTTTTAAGACCCGGAAAGGGAAAAGCTGAAGCCCCTGAGTGCTACATACTTAATTATAATGCTACAATTCCAGATTAATTGTCGTGCCTTCATTCTATGATCTCTGGTTAAGACTTCTAAACACTATAAACCATAAATCCTGTAATTCTGTAGGATGGAAACAAGGCAATTAAAATGGAATAACAGTGCTATATTTGTGTAGTATAAAATGGCCTCAGGAGAGCTTATTCAAGATATGCTCTCAAGATGTGTTCAGTGCCAGCTAAAAAGTTATACAAAGTGATTTGGTGTCACCACAAGGTCCAAACTTCATAATGAGATTTTATGTCACATTTTGTCTAAGAGTGTATTTTTGTCATCTTGTCTTCACTACTTTGCCTAAATCCAGTCATTGCATTTCTTTCATTTCTATTTGTCAACTGAAAATAAAGGAGCTACATTGATATTGTCAAAGCTCTTCACAATGACTTAGTAAAATATTGGTATGAAAGATAATTTGTTGGAAGGGAAAATGAGGAAACTTGTAGACTAGCATATCAATTTTGGCAATGCTTTTTTCCCAGTTTACTGAAAGTATCAGATAGCAAAAAGCACTACCATTCTTCGTGTTATTTTGAAATATGTTGGCATCATGATTTCTCACCTATTCTCTCTCTCCTTTTAAGAGTTTGCTCTTTATTCTCTAATAGCTTTTCTGTATGAAATCCATCATTGGGCCCAAGATCTCAGCTAGATAAAAGGTGGTAAAGCTATCAAATAGCAAAGCACAAAAGACAGCGGTGCTCAATAAATATTTTTATTCTCCATTTGAAAAGAGAGCAGCACGATGCGACTGTATTCCAATGTGACAACTCTCTTTTTTGTTCTAATTAATTTTTACTCCACAGACCATGGTAGCTATTGCTCCCAAAGCACAGTAGAATTTTTGGTGAGATCACCTATGCGGCACCACTTGATTGGCTAACTGTTTACTCACGTATATTTTCATTGGTCTGTGCTGGCTGTCAATACACTTCCAGTCTCAATTCAGGGTATTAGGATCTCAATATTGAAGGAGTGTCTTATGTACACCTGTAAGAACAGGGGCCGGGGGGGGGGGGGGGTGTTAACAATAAGTAACAGCCCACTTATGTAAGGATGTGGGAGGCCCCTTCTACACTGTCATATAAAGTCCAGATTATCTAAGAAAATAATCCAGATTATCTAATTTGAAATGGATCGTATGAGTCTATACTGACATATAATCCAGTTCAAAGCAGATAATCTGGATTTTATATGGCAGTGTAGAAGGGGCCAGAAAGCGCTTTCTCTGTTGTGGAATCGCTTCTCTTTAGAGTTTTGACAGGTGTTGACACTAAATTCACTTGATTCCAAGTAAAAACATGATGACTACTACTGCTACTATTACTACTACATCTACTACTACTGTGGCTATTATTACTATTTATTTTTACCCAACTTTTTTTTCAGATCGAGACCCAAAGCACTTAAAAATATTTAATAAATAACATTAAAATAGAATTAAACATATTGAAACTATTAAAACAATCCAGCTACTATATTATTAAAATAAGGAAAAGCTGTTCACTACAATTCATTAACAAGATGCAACATCTCATGGTCTGTTCCTAAAAGCTTTCTGTTCTGTTTGAATAAAAAGGCCCTTGGGAAATATTTCTGAGCTCTTGGTTGCACCCATGGATGAAGAATTCCTCAATATGTGGGTGTTGACTGTATATCCTTCAATTTTGTAACTTGTTTTATTTTGCACTATAGCTTAGGGATCTCTTTTGGACTGTCCTGGGCCAAGAGTGTAGAGCTTTAAGGATCACTTTGGAGGGAAGGGCTCTTTTCACAGGAATGGGGTTAGGCTTGGACCATGGATACACTGCAACTGACTAAATTTTGTAACAGAACCATTGTGTGAATAATTTTAAAATTTTAATCTATATTTTTATTCCAGATTATAATTCTGAAATTCTCAGTTTTACTCTGGATTACATTCTATGACTTTGTCACATGGACCTTGAGAAGCATAACCCCCTCCTAATAGGCTTTCCTTGACTCCATTAAAAAGCCAGCAAGAGCACAATTTTAAGCCTAGATTGCTATTAAGGAGGAAATGCAGTGGAAACAAAGTGTTGAAGAACTCCAGGTCACTGAAACAATTCAACATGGGCAAATCTGTCAGACCCCATCACATGTGTTTTTTTTGGCATTAGCTATGGTTCTGCTGAGCACCAGTGGTTCAGAACATAATTACTTGCCTGTGTTCTGAACTCCCTTTCCACATGCTTCATCTCCATTTCAAGGACAAAGGGCAATGGATGAAATAGGCAAACATCATGTGATGGGCTCCATGCCTCTTTGTCCTTGAAATGGAGATGAAGTGTCCTATGATGGGGAAAATGCTCTATGTAATAAAGTCCCTAGTTGTTTCACTGGGACATGTGCCTTTAAGATATTTTACCTTGAGATGCATAACTGGAAATAGGATAAACAAATGCTTAAAATTGATACCATCAGGTGGTAGTGGTGGTGTATTTTTCTTTCTGCTTCCTTTCACAATTGGTTGCAATTGTGCAATTCTATTCAAGCAGCTGTTGACAGTGAAAACCTTTCATCCATAGAGTCTTTTGCCAATGGGAGGGGCAGATTGTTTTCTAGAGCATTCTTGTCCTTAGTATGATGAGAAGTGGCTGGAGCAATTTATATTTTCACCAGCTGTCTTTTTGTTGTTAAGATGAAGAATAAGTGAAGACATGAGACATGGGGTGTTTTAAAGAAAAAAAAGAATGGACACACGGTATGACTGCATGAGGCAAGCTAGCATTTATTTCTTCTGACAACTGAAGAAAATGCAAGGGCACTTCACAAAATTAAAAGGCAAGGCACATATAAATGCAGATGAAATTTCCACATGAAAATGGTTTTAATACCCATGCAAGTATGTTATGCCATTGTTCAGAATGAGTGTGCATTGATTTCCAGCCAAATGAAACATTTGATGTGCACTAGTTTTTAACTGTTTCTAGCCAAATGGAAACATTCCTGTTAAGTAAGCAGATAAACATTACTGAATGGAAATTTAATATATTGCATATGTGTATATAGAATTAAATTTAAGAAAAAAACCTCAAGCTTTGAGTGCAATCCAGATAACATCCAGATAGCATGTTGCGTGACACTATGTCCGTCGTGTCCCTGGACGGCGTGACACTATGTCCGTCGTCATCCGTTAAGAGCCTTGGGGTAACCCTGGACCCTCTGTTGTCGATGGAGGCTCATGTCTCCACCGTCAGCAGAGTGGCGTTTTTCCATCTTCGCCAGGCGAGGAAGCTGGCCCCCTACTTGTCCCGGCGCGACCTGGCCACAGTGGTCCAAGCCACTGATATCTCGAGGCTAGACTACTGTAACACTCTGTACATTGGCCTTCCTCTGTCGGTGATCCGGAAACTTAAGCTAGTGCAGAACGCTGCAGCCCGACTCCTTGCGGGGGTCTCGGTAAACTGTCACATCACGCCAATTCCGCGCAAACTGCACTGGCTACCTATAGAATGCCGGATCACCTTCAAAGTGTTAGTCTTAACTTTTAAGGCCTTACATGGTCTGGGGCCAGTGTACTTGCGGGACCGCCTCATCCTGTATTATCCCACCAGATCTCTGTGCTCTGAAGAGCAAAACCTCCTGGTTGTTCCCAGTCCTAAGACATTTTGCCTAACTGCAACCCGTCGCCTGGCTTTTTCGTTCGTGGCTCCAATACTTTGGAACTCGTTGCCTGCCGACGTTCGCGCCATGCAGAACCTCCTCCCGTTCAGGAAAGCCTGCAAGACTCTGTTATTTCAGCAGGCTTTCGGTGTCGGATGAATTGCAGTTCTCCTTGTGTATCGCCATCTTGCGTTATCTTTTGCTGCCGCAATGCCCTCTAATGCTTGGCCTAATGTGACATTTTATCTGCTGTTTTAATTGTGGTTTTAACTTTTAACTGTTTTTTCGGCTGTTTTTAATGCATATGTTGTGAGCCGCCTCAAGCCATCGGGAGGGGTGGTAGACAAATATGAATAAATAAATAAATAACATGAGTCATGTCTAAATCATTTTAAAAGCTATGGAATTAGCACGCACCAGAATTTCTTTAAATCTCAGTTTTCAACAAGTCTCTCAGGTTTAATTCTAAGCAAGTGTCCACATAATTTTATTTATGTCACATTTACTGGATTGTGTTCAACATATTTATAGAATTATTTTTGATTCCAAATAGATCTTTTCTTCTAAAAGTTGTGTGGACTTCCAATCCTGTGAAGCAGAACAAACTAAGAGATATCGTTTGCATATTTCTCACAGCACCAACAAGGAATGAAAAAATATTTGAAAATATTTGAAAAATAGTGGAAAATGTATTTCATTGGGAAATTGTGATGAGATACATCCTAAACTAATGAAAACATTTGCAGTTTGGAGCTTATTCTGCAAACATGCTTGTATGAAGAAAACAGCATTTCCTGAATAGGAAAAAAGCATATTCTGCATAAATAGTATCTTTTTGCCACAGGAAACAGTTGGCAATGTATTCTATGAAAAAAACCCCATACAAGCAACATCATTGTTTGATGCAGAAATAATTTATGTGCAGATAATGGGATTTTTTTTAGTGCAGTAAATTCCATGTATGAATTTTGTTCAAAATAAATCTCAAACTATTATTTTCTTCATCATGGGAAAAAAAATACTAAAATCACTCATTGATTTCTTGAAAACTAATTTTGTAAATTAAAAATATACCTAGAAGCCACATGCATTCATTGTTAATAACTCTGGATTTTTGGATACTTGCAAACCAAGGTAAAGACAGAAAAAAGAGAAAGTTCTTTTCAAAGCTTCCTTGAATTTCTTTTCCACACCAGATGAACATAGGCATGTGGCCATGAAGGTTAATTCCAGTTTCCAATTCAATACAATAAGTAAAGAACTAAGCAGAGATATCCAGAAATCATACACACACACACATACACACACATACACACACACACACCCCAAGCTGTTAAGTAACTAAAGTTGTCTGGCTTCCATAAAACCATCTTCAAGGCAAAAGAGACATCTGGGCCCTTCTAACATAAAGTCGAGCTGTTTCCACCTCCTTGCTAACCAGGTGAAAACAAAGCATGTCTACTTTACAACCTAAGATATTACTCAGTAGGTTGAGCAAGACTCCTAAAGAGGGAAGTTCAAACTAGACAATCGATAGGATAGCCTTTGAAGCTCGGAAAGCTTCTTTGAGGCTGCACCAGTCTGGCATATGCATAGAAAGGTGATTTGGGGTCTACAACTGCCTAAACATTCAGTCATATTTTTAAAAAAAATAGATTTGGGAATCAGGCAACTATCTAGCCTGCATGATGTCTGCATACTATAACATGGAAATACAGGGAATATTTTGGTCTTATTTCTCTCAAAAATTGCTTGAGCAAATGTTTTCATTATCATGACTGAGGACCTTATCACATTGAGGTTCCAAATGCAGGTGACATTTGACAGTGAGGAGACTCACCGGGCAGCATGATGAATCCATGGGGCAGCAGGAGAAACTGTCACCCCTCATTGCTGCTTTCCCCATGACACAGAAGAAAATATCACTGCCTGGCTTCCCTCCATGCTGGCCCCATTCTAGTTAATGAGAACACTGGAGCTGTTTTGTGTTCTCTGGGCTCCATCCTAGGACACTTCCAGGAAGTAGCCCTGCATCATGTGAAGAGCTCCAGTGGTTTCTGTCCTGGTTCCATCCTTGAGGCATTATATGACAGAGCAAGAAGTCAATGTGATGAGGTCCTGAGAGGTTTTAAACATCCCTTTTACTTTGTTTCTAATCCTACATTTTCTTCATACACTGGTCACACATTGTTAATTTTCATAGTTGTGTTTGCCAGTGGCTGACTAGTCTCTGAAGTAGCTACTGTAGCCACACTTCATTCATATAACTCTGAGTACAGCATTCATTCATTCATTCATAAATCAGACAAAATATTGGCAGTATGATCTAAAATCCCACATTTACATTATGGCAAGCTTGTTTATTAAGGTTAAAAATATTGGGTGATTCCACATAAACAATACAATCCAGTTCAAAGTTATCTTAAGGTCAGGGTGTTTACAAAACTTATATCCTCAATGTGTGCTGCAAAATGTACCCAGTCAGAAACAGCATTTTTTAAAATAAAAAAACAACTCACTGAACATTCTGAAATAAGCCAAAATACCCACTGCATCCAATCATTATATTCCAATGCAGAGCTGGAGCCTAAGGCCAAAATGTATAGAGCTCACAAAGACAGGGCTAGCACTGAAGCATTTGGTGAAAGAAACTGCATGCTTGGCCAGAAGGTGAACAAACACCTACCTCTTGGAGGTGAAACCATAGTATTACCATGGAAGCACTTGTTTTCCCTCTGTTGCTGAGTCCTCCCTTGCTCTAGTGCTGTTCCTCATCAGGCCAGCTGCTGACCATCAGCACATCCTGCTAGATGAGGTAAGAAAAGAATATTCCTGCATTCAGGTTGATCTGCAATCACTGGATCTTTATGACCACTCTCCCAACTAGTTTCTGGGGGTAATTCTGTAGGCACTCTGCAGGGAAAGAGCTTTGTTTAATTCACAGCCTCACTCAATTTAAATGGCTGTGTAGAACCGATCATAGAGAGATAAAGGATTTCAACACTTAATGACTGAACACCTTCTCTTTTTTTAAATAGTGTTTATTAATTTTTCAGTAAAATAGTACATACAAACAACACAGAACTGTCTCCAACCGAGACAGAGATATTATTACTTGAGAGTTCAAGTAATACTTTAAAGTCCAGAAAAGGAAAGGACAGATAAAGATATAGAATGGGGAGTAGGCCAGAGTGCCATTCCCCAGTGATCTGAGTTGAAGAAAAAGGAGCCAGAAAGATAGCAAAGAGTGCAGAAAACGTGCTCGAAGTCGAAGATCGAGGGGTTTGATTTCCAGGCCCGCTCTTTCTTATCCAGCCCTCTCTTAAAGCTCTTTTGCATCCTGCAAGGGTGTGAAGGGGGGAGGGGGGAGAAAGAGGGTTACATATCATTCTGACTCTATACCATGCTTAACTCTACATTAAATTCCCTCTTGCAATATATTTTGATTTTGGTCCAATCCATTGTCTCTTGGTTCTCTTTATCACCCTGTTGTAGTTTTTCACTTAGAGCCAACATCTGGATTGTGTCCCATAGTTTGGTAAACCAACTTTCTTTAGACAGGGGTTCAGCATCTTTCCACTGTTTCGCGTAAGTCATTCTGGCCGCTGTTGTGCATAGGAGGAAAGTTTTCCAATCTTCCTTAGAAAAAACCATGTTCTTTATCCCTAAGAGGAAGAGGTCTGGCCTCCTTTCCACCTTCCATCCTAGTATTTTGTTTATCTCTATCTGAATCATTTTTCAATATTTAGTTGTTTTGTCACAGGACCACCACACATGAAAAAAGTTCCATTTGAACATGCACATTTCCAGCATTTAGGATTGAGATTTTTATATATTTTAGTTAATTTGGCCGGGGCCAGGTGCCACCTATAAATCATTTTAATCCAATTTTCTTGGTAAGCATAGCAAACAATGCTATTTACATTTTTTTTCCATATTTGGGACCATGTTTCTTTTTTAATTTTATAGCCTATATTCCTAGACCATCTCTTCATGTACTCCCTATTCTGATTATTTTCTAGTTCCCATTTAAGTAAGACTTTATAGAATCTTCCTGTGATCTTCCGGTCCTTTCCCATCATAATTTCTTCGAGTTCATTGCTATTTTCCTCAAATCCATTTTTGGAATCTATCTTAAATTTCTCCTTTATTTGGTAGTAGGGGAACCAGCCCACCTCTATTCGTTCTATTTTCAGCTGCTCCATACTTTTTAGCAAATATTTTGTCCGTCCCACCCAATAAGATCTCTGTACTTAAGCCATCTCTTACTTCCCAGTTCCCTAATCCTAAAGGCCTCTGTTGGTGACAGCCATAAAGGTATTTTCTTATACAACTTCTTCCAATATTTTACCCATACTTTTAGAATCACATCTCTTGTATAATGGTCCTTGAACCCAGCATCACTTTGGCTTTATTGTACCCCAGATAAGCATGAAACCCGGACTTCAGATCATGGCCTTCCAGATTTAACATCTTATCGTCCTCTAATCTGACCCTAGCCCAGGCGAGACAGTTGGCCTCAAAATACAATTTTAAATTGGGTACCCCCAACCCTCCTCTTTCCTTGATGTCTTGGATGGTCTTCATTTTTTACCCTTGGTTTCTTCCCTCCCCACAATAATTTTGATATGTCCCTTGTCCAGATTTTAAATTGGTCATCCTTTTTTATAATTGGCAAGGTGGAAAAAAGAAAGTTGATTTTGGGGAGTATCATCATTTTAATTGTAGCTTTTTTCCCCAACAATGATAGGTTAAGTTTCCCCCATTTCTCTAAATCCTTTTGAGTTGTTTTCCACATTTCCGTATAGTTATTTTTAAACAGTTGGGCATTTTTTGTCGTTAAGTTGATTCCTAGATACTTAATTTTGTTTGCAATTTTAATTCCTGAGATCTCCTCCAATTCCCCTTTCTTTTTTCCAGACAGGTTCTTAACTAGAAATTGAGTTTTGCTCTTGTTCATTTTAAGGCCAGCTATCTCGCCGAATTTTTCAACTTTCTCCAGCCATAGATGGACGGTTTCTATTGGGTTTTGTATGATTAAGGCCACGTCGTCCGCGAACGCTTTCAATTTTGTTTTTTCGTTCCTAATTTGTATCCCTTTTAAATTGTCATCCTCCCTGACGGTATTTAACAGGATTTCTAACATGAAAACAAATAGTAAAGGGGACAACGGGCACCCTTGCCTCACTCCTTTTTGGATCTCAAACTTCTCGGTTTTTCTTTGGTTTATTATTAGTCTCGCTGGTTGCTTCTGATAAACAGCACCAATTATGTTTTCCATCTGGAAACCCACATCAAGTTCTTTAAGAAGTAATTTAAGATAGTCCCAGCTGATTCTATCAAATGCTTTCTCGGCGTCCATAAACATGATAGCCATCTCTTTGTTGATGTTTTAATCATAAAATTCTATCACATTGATTATATTCCTTATATTTGTTTTTAACTGTCTTCCTGGGATAAAACCATTTTGGTCCTCTTTTATCCATGATTTCAAAAAAAAACCTTTAGTCTCTCAGCTATAATTGATGTGAAAATTTTATAATCAAAATTAAGAAGTGCTATCGGTCTATAGTTCGCCGGGTTTTCTTTCTCCTTACCCTGTTTGCCGATTAGAGTTATGTTTGCTTCCCTCCAGGTCTCCGGCAAAGTGCCCCCTTGTAAAACTACATTAAATACTTTACACAATATTTCCTCCAGTTCTTCCTGGAATTCCTTGTAGTACTCAGCAGAGAAGCCATCTGGGCCTGTTGCTTTACCATTTTTCAACCTCTTAATTGCCCTATTGTTGTCTTCTTTTGAAATCTCCCTATTTAGCAGCTCTCTTTCCTCCTCCGTTATTTTCTCTAATTTCCTTTCCCCTAAATATTTCACTATTTTTTCTATATCTATTTTGTCCTTCTTATATAACTCCGAAAAAAAGGAGAGCATTGCTTTCCTGATTTCTGAGTTGGTATTGTGTTCTGTCTGTCCTATTTTAATTTTTAGTATATGGTTTCTATCTCTCTTTTCCCTTAATTGCCAGGCCAGGTATTTACCTGGTTTGTTGGCAGATTGAAATTATTTTTGTTGCAAATATTTTAGATTTTTTCCATCTTATTGAATTCATATATTTCTAATTGTTTTCTTAAGGCACAATTTTTTCCCTTTAAACTTTTACATTTTGATTGTTTTTTAGCTCTTTTTCATTTGTTTCTATCTGGAGTTGTAGTTCTGTTAATTCTTTTTGCAGTCTTTTTTTCTGATGGACTGTTGTTTTAAGAAAAAGCCTCTCATGTACGCCTTACTGGCATCCCAGATAACTTTTGTGTTGTCATAATCTCTGCTGTTTCCCTCTTTGGGACTTTGATGATTCTTCTTTGGATAGGGTTTATTCTTAGGTGATCCTTCAGTGCAATTTTCTTTCAACTCACTCCCATATCTTCTCAAGAAATCCTCAGCTTTCAGTTCTGAAGTCAGCCAGTGCTTTTTGTTTTTGTAGGTCACCATTACCCCTTCTACTTTCTCCCACCTAAAGCGGATATCGTTGCTCTTCAGCACGTCTGTCAAAAAAAGTAGTTGCTCCTTATGGCCAAGACACTCGAGGGGATTTCTTTTAGGATCACTATTTTCTTTCCTTTAAAAGAGACCGGTCTTTTCGTGCACCACTTCAACACCTCATCCCTTGTCGACTTGTGCGTGAAATTTACAATTGTGTCGTGGAGTGTGTTGTTTCTTCTGGAGTATCCAGATGAGAGTCTATAGGCTCTATCTATCCTCCCTTCCAATGAGGCTTCTGCTGAATCCAGAATTTTCGCCGTAGTGGTAACCACTATTTCGCTTAGATTTTCCGATTCCCCTTCTTCAATTCCTCTATATCTAAGTTGAAATTCTTTCTGATGGATCTCTGATAGAGTCTGCCTATATTGAGCATACTGTGCTTTCATTACCAGCTCTTTAATTCTTTCGAGATTTTCTGTCTGTTTGATTCTCAATTCTTTATTCTCCTTTTTGAGGTTGATTATGGTTTCCTGCATCCCCTGCATCTGATCCGACATTATCTGTAACCCCTTTCTCATGTCTTTCATTCCTCCTTTTATTTCTTTAAAATCCTCTTTTTTATCCTCTTTCAGCCTCTTTCTGTCTTCTTCTCCGTTCTGTAATAGTCTTGCAGTTCAGCCATTATCTCCTTGAAGCCATTGTCCCCAATTCCAGATAGTCTCCTAGGAATTTCCATTCTTTTGTCTCCTCCTCTCCTGGTTGTCATATTTGCCATCCTTTCTTTAATTTTGTCTTCTCACTCCTTCCGATTGACCTTTCTTCTTCTGTATTGTCTTTATTGCCTTCTCTCTTTTACAAGCTTCTCTCCACTTCTTGCAGATGTCTGGCTGCTTCCTCTTTTTTAAAAAAAAATATCTGGGGCTACTAGCAGGCTTAATGGCTCCTTTTCCTCACTTCTCTCTTGGCCTTGCCTTCCTCCCTCTTCATTTCTCTGTCCTACTGGAACGCCGTTACTTTCTCTGTTTAATATTAAAGCTGCCAGTCAATTCAGTCCACTACCTCTGTCTCCTCAGCACCGTTGTCGCTCCGCACCTCCTCGCTGCTTCGTCGTTTCATCCCCTTCACTGATCCAGAGTCCGCATTACTTCCTCGCCTACTTTCTTCACCCCTGCTGGGCTCGCCGTGTCACTCTCTTTTCCACCTTCTTCTAAGCTTTCCTATATTTTCGAGAGACTATGGGTTAGTGTCACGATGCACGGACTTGACCGGCCCCTTAATCACACACACAGAGACGGACTGAAGGCTAACTACTTTATTGAATATAAAAACAGTTCAAAAGATATATTGTCCATAAGAATAGCAAAGCAATCCAAAAGGCTTGAGCAACAATGTCCAAAACAGCTTGGCAAGGTAATCCAAAGGCTTGGCAGGGTTCCGCACAGCAATGCGGGTTCAGGAACAAGGCAAGGCAAGGATGCAAGGCAAGACTTGATGGCCACTAGCCAACTTAGCTCCGTGGACCAACTTCGCTTCACGTCTGCTCAGAAGAGACGTGGCCGAAGCACTGGGGATTCATTCCCACGGGACCTATACTTAATCTTTCGGCCGAGGTTCCCGACGCTCTAGGCTTCGACGTCTCCAATCTTTGCTGACGGACCTCGGCCTGTCTAGGCTGCGGTACCATCCCCTTCTGCTGGACTCAATGTTACTTCTCCTACCAAAGGTTCGACCTTGTCTCCCAGCACCTGGGTCACTATCTTCATGAGAGCTCTCCTCCCTAGAATCTTCCCAACCGCTTTCTTCAATGTTTTCACTCACAAGCTCCTGTGAGCCTCTCCCACCCGGGTGTTCATAACTTTCACTATCAGTGCTTTCCATGAGCACCTGGTTATCTATGTCTCCGTAAGTGTCAAACCAACCATCTTCCCATGCCAAACTTTCTGTGGGCGAAAGAGGCCCGCTAAAGGGAAACGCTCCCTCTGGTAACCCTTCCAAATCATCTTCTGAATCTGGTTCTGCAGCTGCAGGCCCCAATGCCAATGGGACCCCGGGTCCTAGCCCCTGCTCTCCAGGCACGAACGAGAACTGCTGTGCTACAGTTAGTTTGGTCCATCCCTATTTTCCTTCTGGGTAGGCCTTTTCGGTTCTGGAATTTGTTTAGTCTATGATTCGGAGGCTGGTGTCTCACTTTTCTTGCCCTCCCGGCCACTTCCTCCACCTCCTTCCCTCCTCTTCCGCTTCAGTCCTTCCCAGAATTCCGCTTTCCCGACCACTTCCTTGAAGATTGTTTAGTCTTTCTGGCTTTTTAGCTTATCTGATCTTCCTCAGCGCGGCGCCATCTTGCCCCCCCCCCTCCTCCAGTAAGTTTATTTTGGAAATCTTAGCTTAGAGTTGAGTTTCACCTTCTTCTTCCACCTCCGCTTCCTTAGTCTTCCTCCTCCACCCTGCTCCTTACCGGATGGTCGCTTAGTTCAAATTTTCCCTTTTCCCCCTTCAATCTCCTCCTAATTCCTGGTTTTCCTCTTTTATTTCTCTTCCTCTTTCTCTTCCTCGATCTCCGGACACCAAAAGTGAGTGTGTGCAAAGATGTGTGAGTGTGTGTGTGGGGTCTGTGGCGGAGAGCTGAGGCCTTGTTAACCAGACCTTTCTTTGGCAGCGGTTCCTCCAGTCCCCTGAGGTCACTTCCCCCCCCTCGATATCTGTTGGAGCCCTTGAGGGGCCCCCACAACAACCAGGGTGGTTGGCAGACCCTTCTTCCAGGACCTTGGAACTTCCTCTCTGGGTGCCGGCGGGGTCTTTCCTCCCCCCCCAACCGCTTGCCGAGTTTCAGCTTAGGGAGAGCTTTCCCCAGCTGCGTCCTACTCCGCCATATGCAGACCAGAAGTGTCATGACTGAACACCTTCTTATGGTCAATAAAATAGCAAAAAGAGAGGCTACAGAATCAAAAGTGAAAAATTCATGATATTCATATGTTCTCAGTAGCAAATCTTCACTATGAGCTATAATTGAAGTATTTTGATTCTCCATACATTTGAAGACATTTTATTTTAGTAAGGTTGCTTTTGCAAGGGTGCTTCAGACAATTTTTTAAAAGTCGTTTCTTTTGGAATGGTGTCATCATCCCCAATGAAACAGTTTAATGAAGGAAATACTTGCTGTGCTAAGTTCTGTGTGCCCCCCCCCCCCAATGATCCTGTTAGTCATTTTGGGAAATAACAGTTGTTTCCAGGGATATGAAGGGCCAGATGTGAACTTCCTCCAGGTGATTATATCTCCAGAAAACATCAGACTGCTTCCTGTAGTGGAGAGTGTAAACATTTCACGTGGCTCCTAGGGACATGTCAGTTTAATATTTCCCCCCCTAAAGTTCTCTGGAATTGTTCACACACACACACACAATTGTGGCACAAGAAGCAAACATAATATCCTGTTTTTTCCCTAGTCTATCACCCTACATATGTGTTTTGGTTTTTGCAACTGCATATATCAAAACCCAATACTATATATGAAAAATAAATGTTAACAAAAATTCAGTACTTTTTTTCCATTGGCTTGCTTTACTAAATTAAATCTTCTGTTTCTTTGACAGGTACCCATTCCATTTCTCTTCTCTGAACATTTCAATATTCAAGAAATCCAAGTTCTACACCCAAGATGCATTCTAAGACCTGTATACTTAATATAAGCAATGAAAATGTGCTTCACCTTTATTCTGTCCAACAATTGTATGCTTGTTTACAGATTTTCAGTTGTTCTGATCTTTTGGGGGTGGGGGGAGAGCAAGCATCTACTTAGTCCCTTTCTCCCACTAGGCTGGCAAATATGTAGATCACATAAGAACCCCTGATTATTGTTGTTGAATGCATGCACACTGTTTGATTTATAGAACTGTATTTGAAAGTTTTTTTAAGATTGTGGTAAATCTATTCAGGCCCACATAGGGCATTCCTAATTGTACTATCTAAACAACATGACCCCCGCTCCCAACACACACACACACACACACACACACACACACACACGACAAAGTTGGTAGGATAAAATAGAAGGCCTCAATAAAGTCACCTTGGGACAATTGGCTGAAATAAAAATATATCTTCCAATGCTAGACTAATTAAATCCTTACCTTTAAGTAATCCCAAATCTTTGCCTCACAAATGAATAACTGAGATTTGATGAGAGAGTTCCATGTGCTCATTAAACAGTGATAGCAGTGCAGGCCAAGTCAATCCTCTTTTTCCAATCACTCAGGAGAGATTGAGGATCTAACACATTACTTACTACATTGCCCTCTGTATAAGGATCCCAGAAAGAAGATTCAAGAAGGGCTTCTGGAGGATAGGGTGGCTTGGCAGCAGACAGCAGTGATTAAGGTTTTGCTATCAGACTACTCTAAAGATATAACAATAAAGGTTGCCACCTTTGCAGTGGCAGCTCAAAACATCCGTGCAAAACTAGTAAAATCTTTACTGAAGGATGGGAAATAGCACAGGATGATACAGTGTGTTGTAGACATGACTGGAATTTAAAGAGTCAGTTTTAATGAGTTTTAATATTTGTACTGAAGTTTTATATTATGATGTGTACTTTGGATGTTGCTAATATGTGCACTTAATTTGTCATGGCCTATGGCTAGAACAATAAAACTTATTCATTATTATTATTATTATTATTTTCCAATCACTCAACTATCATCCAATTGCTCAACTCCAATTGGAAACCAGAGTGGCAGATCTGAGCTTGGCCATGCTGCTCAGTAAATCATGCTATACCAATAGATCAACACCAATTCAAGTTCTTAGTCCTCAAAACAACAACAATAACAGCAACAACAAAAACATGAAATTAACCTACCTCAATGATTAATGGGATAAAGATAGTTTCTATAGACACTTGAATTCCATCAAACCATGGGTTGAAAAGTGTCAATGATTAATTTCATGGATGCTGCTATAGGGGGCATCATAAATTGAATTTAAAACATCCAAGACCCTGTAGACACCATGCTTTGGAAGTAATAACAAAAAAACTAATAGCTAGTAGGGGAAATCATATCAGCATGATAAAATTGAGCATTATCATGTTGCCTTCTAGTCCTAAAATAACTCTGAAGGGCATGTACAGAGAGCAATACCTCATTGGTCCAGTCCTTTAAGCAGTGTGGACTTTGTCTGCTGCTCATTTATCTTTGACCACAGATCCTTAGGAGAACCTGGTTGTTCAAGAAGGCCCCAAGCCTCCTTATTACTCTTTGAAGTCACCATGAACTCATTGATCTGCAGAGCATTACAAAAACTCAGCTAGCAGCACTGTGGCTTGAAACAGTAAGGCCTCCCATGAATTTTTTTTTGGGGGGGGAGCCTTCCTGATAAACATTTCTTGAAGATGCCTACTCTGTTTTATTAAGGTATCTATTTCAGTTCCTCAACAACTCTCTCAGTTTTCTCTTTTACCTAATAGGACTCTCAGATCTATTGATCGGGCCTGAATCAATTGCATCAAATAGTTGTTTTGCCAATCTTAAATTCATCAATGAAGAGATAATGATACAAATATTCTACTAGTAGACAGCACTTGGATGCAGGATCCATTTTATTAAGGTTCTAATTACTTTGGATGCAGCACGTGACACTGAACGTATGGAATGCCAAATTCATGTACCAGTTTTCATCAAAACCTTGCTCCCAGTAGCTCAAAATTGTGTAGATGTTATATCCCAGTGCAAGAACACCTCTGTTCCTAAACACTACACCAGTATAGTAAAATCAGCAAGCAGTTTATTGAAGGATATATGCAAGCAAAGCAATAAAAACAATAGAAACAGCATAGTCCAAAACAGTATTTCCCAAAGAGTACAGATAGTCCATGAACTTCAGGGTACAAAGGTAAAAACACAAGATCCAAAGATGCAAAACCCAAAGGAACAAATCAGCATGGAGATCCAAGGCCCAGAACAGGAACCTGGCAAAACTTGAAACATGAAACTAGAAATCCACTTGGAAACAAGACTGTCATGAAACTCCAACATTGATGAGACTGAGCTAAAATACTTTCCTCATATCATATAAAGCTTGCCCCATAAAATACTTTCCTCATATCATATAAAGCTTGCCCCATGAACCAAAAGGAAAGCATTCCATTTGTCCTTACAACCAGATAAGGATTTCGTATCTCTCTTTTCCAGCAGACAGACTGATCTTTGCTGATCTTGAAAACTTTGTCTTCGTTTACAAAAGTCTTGTTTTCTATCTTCAAACTCATTATATTCTGCACCTGAGAAATCATCCTCAGAAAGCAGTTTCTCAGAGAAAAGACTGCTGCGAGCCTCTCCCAGGAACTTGACCTTGGGAATATACAGGAGAAGCACTATGTTCATGAGAGACCTCTGGCCTCTCAGCAAGGCCTGAGAGACCTCTGGCCTCTCAGGCCCAGAAAAAACCTCATCCCCATTGACATCAGACACAATCACAGGCTGAACTACAACAATTGATGTGTTTGACAGCAGACAAAGTGCTGACTAACTACTTAACTAACACCACCCTTATGCCTTTCCTGTAAATCTTGAACATTGTCATATCAAATAATTTGTAATGTACTATGCAGAAATGTTACTATGGCTCAAAACAGAGACTTGACCATCAATGTAGCCTGCCCTGGTCATTCCTGCCATAGTAGCAGCAAAGTGGTGACTGTATCTCCACTCAGGGAAGCACTCCAAACCTGGGATAGTGGCAAAGACAGCAATTGCCTGAAAGAAAATACAGGTACTATATTATACAACTCTCAGGATGCCATCACTGTGTATTCCCTTCTTACATCAGCTGCAGCAGCTCCAATTACTTCCATTGGGACCACACTGAGAATTGATGATCAAAGAGGAAGGGTTCCTGGCTTTGTCCCTATTCATTTACATCACAGTTACAGGCCTCAATTCAACACAAGGCCAGCAATGATATCCCTTCTCCTGCTGACCCATAGAGATCCAAGGTACTGAAACTCATCCTCAAAATTCATGCTACTCTTTCAAAGTTGAGGCTGAACCCCAGAACAAATTTTCTGTCACATCTACATGGAAGACACAGCTGCCACTGAAGATTTGTGATTTGTTATTTTACTTAAGACTGGTTCTGTGTAGATAATTATATTGAATCTTCTGTTACACACATAATGAAGAACTGACTTTTCCCCTAAATTATTTGTGGATCATAGTTCATTGTTTCAGGGACAATTATGAAATTCTTTGTACCCCCCCCCCCCCAATGTTTGAATGTTCTTTGAATTCCCAGTTATAGAGAGATGAGTGCTTTTTACAGATCAAACCTATTAGATAACAGACTAAAGAAATTAATGAAGGGAGATTTCTTTTAAATTTGGCTGTGCTGAAGTGGGTTCTGAATTTTGTGTATATGTTGGGGGTGTGGGTATTTAATGAAACTTCTTTGACTTTGCAAGTATCTTTATATACTATTTAAGGGCCTTGTGTTCCCTTTCATGGAGAAGGAGGAAAATGTTACAAACTGAACATTTCACCCCTCTTCTTCAGAGCCACCTATGTTTTACTCCCCTTTCATAGAAGAATTTGTTGGACTAACATCTGGAAACTACCTATGAACATCAGAAGAGACTTTCAAAAGGTTAGGAGCACTTTTTATATCCTGGTATCCATTAAATCTGAATTGCTTTATTGGGACTACAATTGCTAGAATCTTTGCTTCATATGACTGGGGCAAAAAGTCTCAATTTGCAAACAGAAGAAGGGAATATCTGTAGCATTACATCAAGGATGGAAACTCTGAAACCTGTGAACTGCATATAGCTGAAGATGGAGAGCAAATGAAAGAAACTAGCCCCCTGAACCACATCTAAAAGGTGACATGTGAATAAGCCATATTTACATGCATACATGTCAGTGGCAGGACTCCATTTTTAATGTTGAATATATATCAGGGAAATCAGGGTTATGCCTGTTAGCTCTATTTTTTTCATATAGATTCTTTCAATGATTGGATCCACATGAAATGAATTCAGCCAGTACTTCTGATCATGTTTGATTTGTTTTACTACAACACGAAGGGTCTGAAACATTAAATAATTAATGAAGTGCCAATCTCTCCAATCATCTAAGGTTGCAACATAGAGAGAAGCCATGGTAGGTGCCTCTCATGCTGCTTTTTTCCCGCAGTCCCTGCAATCTGAGAACCTTATTTGGGGTGCAGTTAAGCTGCAGTGTCAACCAATGGGAGCAATCCTGAGAGCTCTTTTTGGCTGACAACTTCCCCTTTTTGGCTGATAGATTCCGGAACACTTTGGCCAGATTTGAGTTTATTTTGCCAACTTTGTGGGGGTGGTTGGCATGGTTAATGGATCCAAGAATGGGTGAGTAGTGGATATATGCCACTGTAATTGGATGGGGGTCCAACCAGGGGGGACTCAGGGTTTGTGGCTGTGTGACAACATTAGTGTTCCCCACAGCTGGAACTTCGTGGGATCTGGTAGTGGGCTGGATCATTGATCTCATCAAACAACATGGGAAATTTGGCAATGCCTGGATCCAGACCCATGCTGTTGCCAATCCAATTTATAGCTGTAACCAAATAAAGATGTAGCTTATTTCTTTCTATTTCATGTTGGCCATCTGATCTGTGGTTTTATCCTGCAGAATGGAATGGAACTTTCAGGACATGGCCGGAGAGGAGAAATTGAGTTCCCTCTGATTATACATTTACTGATCACTGTGGAATTGTATAATATATGTACTGGAGCTAAGGTTTATTTTTAAATAAAAAATTTTTTGTATTGTACCCAACATATGTAAAGAAAAAACTCTCTAAATTGGGAGAAATTGGTTTCTTTATGCCTCCATTTCTTTATTTTTCTCCATGAAGAAAATGATTGGGAATCATGGTGCCCTCCAACTTTCATTGGACAGCTGTTCCCAGCAGCCCTTGCCAGCATAGCTAATGGTGAGAGGAAGGCTGGGAATTTCCATCTAATAACATATAGGGGAGAGCATGTGAATCCCATCCCTGACAAAACTCAGGTTTAATACAACAGAAGCTTGAAACAGGAGGCATGAATTGTAGTGAAATCGTTTGATAAATAAACTGATGGAAGGCTTTGGGGGAGTACTTTGTCATTTTCAGAAGGAATAAATGTATTTAATTAAGGGTAATTTTTGTTTGGATAATATAAATCATTTTAATGCCAAGGGTGTATTTTTGGTTGTTCTTTAAAAACATGATTATGATCCATCATTCAAAGACAAGGCAGGAAGCTGATAATGTAATGAAGGCCTAGACTGAGGTTCCATATCCAAAGTTCTGATGATTGATCACTTAGGGATGTGCTTTTCTGAAAGAATGATCTTGTTTATTAATAGTGTCCCTCATTGTCAGTGATAATTAATAGAGTATTGGAAATTAAAGGGGGAAAGGGGCTATGAAAGTATAAAACAGCTATGTTTTCCAGTGCAATAAAATTAACTATGCTTTCCTCTTGTTTTCTTTTTTCTGAGCTTGGGAAATATTCTTGCAGGGTTTGATTTGTTGTTAAAATATCAGAGTTTTTCCAAGATAATAGTTCAGGTTATTGCCTTCACATTAAGAGTTGCCTGGCTAAAATTCAAAGAAGATATCAATCTTTTGAAATGCCCAAGTGCAGTGGCAAACCTAACCAGAGCAGAGCCAACTGCTGTATTAACTATTTCTGGAAAATAAAGTGAATGTAGATGAATATGCTTCCATGATGAAACATAATAGAACACACTGAAGATAGGCCTGGCTTCTTGAATTCCTTCCCACTCCCTTTACCCTGCTATTGATTTCTTTCTCAATTGAGGCTGTGAAGGAGACTTTCCATGTCAGTGGGCCAGTTGATCCATTGTGGTATTTTGAAGCATAAGACTCAAGTACCTGGTTAGCTCCTGTAAACTCAAATTAGGTAAGGATTCATTGTCCTACCGACATGGAAGCCATCACCACTGTACTTTTGTGTCCCTTTAAGTTAAGCAGCCCAACCCTTACTGTCATCATGGCGTACCAAAGTAAATTGAGAAATGGAGCAGAAAAAAAGACTCGATTTTAATTAAAGGCAGCCATCTATCATTTTGTCAGAGGTGAATTTGAGAAGGTTACATTTTTGACTGTTCAGAGTCCACCAATGCCCAGAATCTTCCTACCAATATGCCAATTGACTACATCTCCAGTGTCTGCCTCTAATACTGTATAAGAGGTAGAACGTTTTCTAATGGTGAGGGGGAAAGCTTTTCCTGTAAATATCTGGCTGCCAGATATTCAGTGGTTAAAAGCATCAGAACAATGCATGTCAGACTTTCCATTTTGGGACAAACACTTGAGATCACAATTCTTGTGATGAAAGAGGCAGAATAAGCAAATCTTGGGAAACCTGCTTTTCTAAACATTTATTACACAGGAGTTGTGCCCTTTTTAAATCTAGTTACCTTATGTAAATCATATGAAAAGTACTTTAGGTTGCTGAACTTTGATGCAATTCACAACTAGAGGCAGGTAAGGTGGTGGTGATTATAATGATGATTATTATTATTTCTCCTGGTCCACTCTCTTCTGGCACCTAAATACTGGATGATTTCATTCTGTTACACATGTAGGCCATGTCTTTTTCTAACTAAATCTTCTTGCTGAATTTGTCTGGCAGGTCTATTGTGCCTTTTACAGCTTTGTGGCTAGTAGAAATTCAACAAATGCCACTTTTTCTGACATGGGAATACATCTGTTGAATTTCTAGTTGTAATGCAGTTATTGCAGACAAAGGAGCCTTCCAGAGGGGAAGAAATAGTGGCAATAATAATTTATATTTCTGGCAGAAATTATGCCTCCAAACCGCATTTAAAACTTAAGTCATCAATCCTCAGTCGTTTCACCTCTATAAAGTGGCCCACTTTCTCATCCAGATTTTAAATCCCATTTTGTAATTTTATATATATCCCAAATTGCAGTGCTAGTCATTCTACATTACTGGCTCCAAGGGGATTCTCAGAACAAGGGAACAGGCGTCATGGCAACTGAAAGAAAGGCATTTCCTGATGCTACAAACTCAGCATGTACTTCATATGACCAGCCTCATCGATTTAAATTGTCATTATGAAAAGTGTTCTTTGTATTCTGGCCCTGCAGTAGATTTCCAAAGTCACAGCCTCCAGCAGTATGTACAACCTTCTTGAAAACACAAACATCCTTCTGAACAGACAAAATTATTAAATGATGAAGAAATATGGAAGCCAAGAATGCTACCTCGGAAAGCATCAGAATCACCCTGGGTCTGATCCTAAATTCAATAACAAACTCCTTTCTGTTTTACTTCTGGGAGCTTTGGATGATCAAATGATTTACTTGGATTACCTGGATTCAACTGATAGTGCCACATGGAGTAATCATTTGAATTAGTTATGGAATGATGAGTCAACACTTGTATAAAATTCAGTGAAGTTGGGTCCAGGAATCCTAATTCAGACTGGGAATTTTGATTTGTCTGAGGTGTGTATGTGTTTGGATAGCACAGAGGTGGGGAGTGGAGTGGAGAATCAGATAACCACAAGAAGCAAGTACTCTTGTTATTGGACTAAGAATGCTTTAGCAATAGTGAATAATTATCTTGATTTCAACACAATAAAGTACAATAAAATGAAGTGACGATAGAGCTCGAGGGAGTTAAACTAGTGGAGTAGGAAATATTAGAGTGTCTTCAGTTTTGGAGATATATTTTGTAATTAAAGTCTAAAGATCACTCATAGCTAGCCATGTACAGTCAACTCCATCTTGGAAATGTCTTTTTATTCTTGTTGTGAGTATGGTACTTGGAGCATTAGATATTTCTTAAATAAATCTTCTTGTCTGGTTTCAAGTTTTATGGTGTTTGTGTTTTGTACTCCTTTTGATACATTGCTGATCATTTCTGTATGCTTTGTTAATGTATATGCTACAACACCTTTATTGCATAATTATTACATGTATGATCAGTGCTTTTCATAATACCTTCAGAGATTATACTATCATTTATCTTAAGTGATATTGGACTGTGTGTTCAATTTTCTACTTTCCAGCTTGTGTGTTGTTTGATGTATTTGGTAACCTGCCCATTGTTTTTGTTGTGTTCCACATGAAATGATATCATGGACAGGAGTTGGCCCACAGACCATGCTTTTGACATAGGTGTTTTAAGAAAGCATTGAGAAGAGAGTCCTTTAGAATGGATCAGAATGGATCACTGCCCCGGAAGAAAAATCCATTATTATTCCTATTTTTCTTAAGAAAAATAGTTCAGGATTATGCTACAAAGAATCCTATTACATTCTTCTCTTGTCTTGGACCACATCTATTTCATTAACTGAGATGTACATGTAGAAAAAGTATCACACCTTCATTGAAAATGAGTTTTGTGGCATGTTTTTCTCTCCACCCCCTTAATGTTTGGTACAAGGTACTTTATGCCCTGAAGTAATTATATTGACTGTTAGACTTCTCCCATGGTTAGCTCAGCAGCAGTCAAATTATATGGATCAGAAACAAGTAATTGCTTTTTATAATGATGTCTGAGCACAAGGTAAACTATACGTTACAAGAGGAAGAACCCAACACAGAAGTTCCATTTTTAGTGACTTTGTTGCATAGCACACTTGCTTTTGTATCAGTGCACAATTTCTGGTTCTCACATGGACTTTCCTTGAACTCATTCCTACAGAATTTTCCTGGTCTTTTTTATAGCCACTTTTATAACTAATTAAACAGCAACTGTGTTAAGCCATGAATAAATTTATGCCATGGTACTTCCTCATAGTGGGGGAGGGAGAGGAGGGAAAGTAATGTCAACATAAAGTGATTTAGTTTCAGAGGTTTTGATCAAATTAAGTGGAGGATCAAATTAGCTGCCAACTGGCACATAAATTACAGAGAAGAAGATGCTGTAGTTGCAACAACTACTTTTCATGTGAAAAAATTGCTTATGAGTGAGGGGAAGTCAGATACAGCTGTAACAGCTGGGCATCCATATTTTTATCTCTGTTCTGTTTTTTGTGGTTGTTTTGCTTTCTTCCCCTATTGCATTTCTCCAGAAAACCTATTAAAATTTTATGTTTCTATATGAGTCTGTTGTGTCTCATTTTAGTCATCTTCATATTGAAGTGCAGTTGCCCTGTTTGTCTGGCTCCCTGCAGGAGGACAGTTGTTTAAAAGAAAAGCAAGTTAACAAAGATAACATCAAAAGAGTGTTTGCAGATGACCCCCCCCCCCCAATGTTTGTCCTTTGTACAGGCTATTAACTTTCTTACATGATTTCCTTACTTTATTTGCTAGTTGTTTTGACATCCAGAATAAAAATGGGTAGGAATATATGAGAATTTTCTTCATCAAGCAGTCCAGAATCTGCAGGGAAGGGGTGGGATCTGAAGGGAGGGGGGGACCATTGTCATATGAATCACTATCAAATCATGCATTTAGTGCTAAGCCTGGGACAGGAAATGTGAGACTTGAGTACGATGAGGGAAGGGGGAGTTTCATTGTCCGGGGGGCCCCAATAGAAGTAATATCGGGGAGGGGGAGATGCGGGAAAGAGAGACCTTTAATTTGGTCTAGGGTTGATGTCAGAACATTAGGAGTTCCAAATCGGCCTCCTGACATGATATGTCTGGGTACCCAGGATGGTGGTCCCTCTGGATTAAGGATGGTGCTGTTGAACGCCAGATCTGTCAACGGTAAAACAGCTATCATCCAGGACCTAATTCTGGATGAACGGGCAGATCTGGCATGCATAACGGAGACCTGGCTGGATGAGGCCGCAGGTGTAAATCTGACCCAGCTTTGTGCACCAGGTTTCTTCGTGCAGCACCAGCCGAGATCCGGAGGGCGGGGAGGCGGGGTTGCGGTGGTCTATAAGGATTCCATCTCCCTGACCAGATGCCCCATTCCTCAGTCAACCAATTTCAAATGTGTCCACCTGATGGTAGGTGACCGGGACAGAATAGGGATTCTGTTAGTGTACCGTCCACCCTGCTGCCCTACAGTCTCCCTTCCTGAGCTAGCGGAGGTGGTCTCGAGCCTGGTGTTGGACTCCCAACGGCTCCTAGTGCTGGGGGACTTCAACATTCATGCAGAGTCCACCCTTTCAGGAGCGGCTCAGGACTTCATGTCTACCATGGCGACCATGGGGCTGTCCCAACAGGTATCTGGCCCTACCCACTGTGCTGGCCACACCTTAGACTTGGTTTTCTGTCAAGGATGGGAGAAAGATGGCGGTGTGGAGGAGCTGACCATCGCTCCATTGCCATGGACTGACCATCGTCTGATCAGGTTTAGGCTTTCCGCACCCTCCAACCTCTGCAGGGGTGGAGGACCCATTAAGATGGTCCACCCTAGGAGGCTTATGGATTCTGTCGGATTCCCAGCAGCTCTTGTGGAATTTCCCGCCACCTTGGTAGGTGATTCTGTCGATGCTCTGGTCACTGTCTGGAACGGGGAGATGACTAGGGCAATAGACACGATTGCTCTGGAACGGCCCCTCTCAAGTAGCCAAGCGAAACCAGCTCCTTGGTTTAACGAGGAGTTGGCAGCAATGAAGTGAAGGAAGAGGGACCTAGAGAGCGTGTGGCGTTCGGATCCGAGCGGGCCAAATCGAACACGCCTTGATGCCTATCTAGGGGCATATGGCGCGGCAATAAAGGCTGCAAAGAAATCCTTTCTGGCAGCCAATGTTGCGTCCGCAAAGAACTGTCCAGCGGAGCTGTTTCGAGTTGTCAGAGGCCTATTGCATCCTGCCGTCTAGGATGGGAGCTCTGACAACTCGGCAGCCCGCTGTGAAGCATTTGCTCAGTTTTTTTGCGGATAAAGTCGCTTTGATCCGTTCTGGCCTGGACACCATGTTAACGGCAGTCTCTGAGGATGTAGCTGGAGCACCTGCTTGTCCGATTTTGATGGATCAATTTCAATTGGTGAAACCCAAGGATGTGGACAAGATACCTGGAGGAATGAGAGCAACCACATGCATCCTAGACCCCTGCCCATCCTGGCTTCTAAAGGAGGCCAGAGGGGGATTGGCCGAGTGGGTGACGGTGGTGGTTAATGCCTCCCTCCGGGAAGACAACATTCCAGCGAGCTTAAAACAAGCTGTTATAAAACCGCTGTTGAAGAAACCATCACTGGACCCCACTCAAGTCGTCAACTATCGGCCTGTTTCCAATCTTCCCTTCTTGGGCAAAGTCCTGGAATGTGTGGTGGCTTCACAACTCCAGGTACTCTTGGAAGACACGGATTATCTGGATCCGGCGCAGTCTGGTTTTAGACCGGGGCATAGTACAGAGACAGCCTTGGTCGCCTTAGTGGATGATCTACGCCGGGAGCTTGACAGGGGGAGTGTGTCCCTGTTGGTTCTGCTGGACCTCTCAGCGGCCTTCGATACCGTTGACCACGGTATCCTTCTGGGATGCCTCACAGAGATGGGGCTTGAAGGTACTGTCTTGCAGTGGCTCCAGTCCTTTCTGGAGGGCCAATCTCAGGAGGTGTTATTAGGAGACACCTGTTCCACCCCACAACCATAGTCTTCTGGGGTTCCTCAGGGTTCATGTTGTTTAACATCTACATGAAGCCGCTGGGGGAGGTCATCCGGAGTGTGGTTTCATCTGTACGCAGATGATGTCCAACTCTGTCACTCCTTCCCACCTGCTACTAAGGAGGCTGTTCAGGTCCTGAACCGGTGCTTGGCTGCTGTGTCAGACTGGATGAGGGAGAACAAATTGAAATTGAATCCAGACAAGACAGAGGCACTCCTGGTCAGTCGAAAGGCCGAACAGGGCATAGGGTTACAGCCTGTGTTGGATGGGGTTACACTCCCCCTGAAGACGCAGGTTCGCAGTTTGGGTGTGATCCTGGACTCATCGCTGAGCCTGGAACCCCAGGTTTCGGCGGTGACTAGGGGAGCATTTGCACAGTTAAAACTTGTGCACCAGCTGCGCCCGTACCTTGGAAAGTCTGACTTGGCCACTGTGGTCCATGCTCTGGTTACATCCTGTATAGATTACTGCAACACTCTCTACATGGGGTTGCCTTTGAAGACTGTTCGGAAGCTGCAACTAGTCCAACGGACAGCAGCCAGGTTGATAACAGGAGCGGCATTCAGAAAGCGTACATCTCCCCTGTTGTGCCAGCTCCACTGGCTGCCAGTTTGCTACCAGGCACAATTCAAAGTGCTGGCTTTAGCCTTTAAAGCCCTAACTAAACGGTTCGGGTCCTACTTACCTGTCCGAACGCATCTCTCCCTATTAACCATCGAGATGTTTAAGATCATCTGGAGAGGCCCTGCTCTCGGTCCCGCCTTCTTCGCAGGCGCGACTGGCGGGGACGAGAGACAGGGCCTTTTCAGTGGTGGCTCCTTGGCTTTGGAACACCCTCCCTAAAGACATCAGATCGGCCCCCTCCCTCCTGACATTTTGCAAGAAAGTCAAGACCTGGCTATTTGAGCAGGCATTTGCTGATGAAATATAAGGCTTAATGAGATATATGGAATGACGACGATGCGATGGAAACTGATTTCAACATGACGCTGAGACTGCAATTGTATGTTTTTAATTGTTAATTTGTTATTATATGGTTTTTTGGGGTTTTTTTTGCCTTGTTGCTTGTGTTGTATTGAGGGCAGAGACTGCCTGTGTAAACCATCCCGAGTCGCCTTCGGGCTGAGAGGGGCGGTATAGAAACGTGACAAATAAAATTTTAAAAATACAAACAATGTACCAAATTCTGCATTTCCTAAAAATGAACAAGTGTAATGTACAGTTGGAATTTTATATGCTCCTGAGTTTGTGATGAACTCTGAGAAAGAAAGAAAAAGTGCTAGCCATTTTGTACATGTTTGAAGACTCCCTGGAACAGTCTAGGTATCTGATTAGTTGATGAGCTCAATAATCCAAAGTAGGATGTTAGATAGATAATTTTGTTGATAGTCTTTGTCATTTTTTCACAAAATCATCTCATAATCATAATTGATAATGAATTCTCATATCAATGAATTCATAAGTAGAGTTGGATAGGTTCATTTGGAAGACTCTAAAACAGTGATGGGCAACCTTTTGAGCGTGGTGTATCGAAATTTGCCAAAAAACCAAGCATAATTCGGATGGTGTGTCACTTCAAGAAAAAAACCTCATAATTTTGCAGTATTTCGTTTAAATAACAAATATATATATAATTGTAATATATAACTATATTTAATAAACCAAAAACTAGTTATATAATTTACCTGCTTAATGACTTCTTTGTTCATCTGTCAGCCGGTTCTTTCGTTGGTCTTGATATTATTTAACTTGTGTAGGGTGCCGTGAACTAAGATAACTGAGGGGAGGGGGAATTCTTCAACTAACCTGCCTATTAGTAACTTTTTTGTTGCTGAATTTCATTGGCTAAATCTTCAATTGAAGGTTGGTATTTTGTACACTTCAAGCACAAATAAGCAACTCTATTACATTATCTGACTAACAAGGGTATCCTTTGATCAGACTAAAGTGTTTTAAATTGTTGTTATGTGTCGTCAAGTCATTTCTGATTTATGGGTACCCTAAGGCAGACATAACAAAATGCAATTCATCAGGTATCAAAGGGCCCTTCCACACTGCCATGTAACCCAGAATATCAAGGAGATAATCCACATTATCTTCTTTGAACTGAGTTATCTGAGTCCCCACTGCCATATAATCCAGTTCAATTCAGATTTTATACAGCTGTGTGGAAGGGGCCACAAGCTGTATAAAATCAGATAAAATGAATCTACACAGTAGAATTAATGAAAGTTTTCAACACATTAACTGCCATGGCTCAATGTTTAGAATATGGAATTTGTAGTTTTACAAAGTCCTTAGCTTTCTCAGCCTAAGAATGCTGGAGCTTCAGCAAACTACAACTCCCAGGTTCCCATAGCATTGAATCAAGGCAGTTAAATTTGCTGGGGATTTGCTGCAGAATCTTCTCTATGAGCCCAGGATTCTGCAGCAAATCCCCCCAAAAAAGAATATGTATGTGTGTGCACCCAGGCAGCAAACGCTGTGCCAGGGTTTTGGCTTTTCCCGGGCTCAAAGAGAAGAGCCTCTTGCAGTTTGCACCGCTTGAGGAGGGACTACAGTCAGAATACTTCGGTTTGAATTTTACCTCTTCTTATTCCCATTGTTATTACTGCTGTATTATTGCATGTGCATGGAATGTAGGTATATGACCAGTTGGATTACTTATAATATTAGGCACTTACAGTAGCATTCATTCTATTATACATTAGGTTGGTTTCTCACCCCAATACTCTTTGATGCTTTAGATCCTGGCAGGCAGGAGGCAGGAAGCCTGGAAAAATGTAAACAGAGAGGTTTACTCAGAAGTAAATCCACAAAGGAGGGCACTTCATCCAAAGTGCCCTCCTTGCAGATTTACTTGAGTAAACCTCTCTGTTTACATTTTTCCAGGCTTCCAGCCGAAAGAAGGAGCGAGTTTAGGGCTTGCCTTGCCATAATACTTATTGGCAAGGGAGGCGGAGGGTGGTGAGAGAGAAGGAGGGTGCCCCCTTACGACCTAATAACGACACTTAAGAAAATCCTGGCCCCGAAGTTCTATAAAGAAAGTCCACTTCCTGGTTGGCGTTCCAGATGCGGAAATACTCAAAAGTAGCATTTCTTACTGCGGTGAAGCTACATTCAAATCAACCGGCTGGACAGGGTGGACCCTCTCTTAAAGATCCCACCGCTGCCGCCAATATGTTCAAGATGGCGGCGGTTGTAGAGGTCCCTTCGGGTGAGCTCCAACCTTGTTCGCCTGTTTTCTTGGATTCTGCCCTAGATTCCACCCGCTGGTCCCATGGACCCCTCCAGAGGGTGACCATGCTGGATCAATCGTCTCAGGAGATGATTTTTGGCGACCCAAAGACCCCTAACAGCCTGATCTGGCTGGGGAAAGCTGCAACCCTGCGCCGGAGGTCCCTAAAGCTGCATGAATCGGGCGTGCAGGCCGCCCTCTTCTCGAAGCCTGCACCAGGTGAGGGCCAAGCTGGGCAGGGGGAGCAACAGACCCGTTGGTTCGTGCGGTCGATAACGCCTGCCTCCGCACGCTTCCTAAGAGCCTTGGTAGGAGGGGTAGACCAAAAATCCCCCTGGAGAAGCGGTGCCTACAGCAGGCCTGGACCACCAATTTCCCAAAGTCCCTATGGCCCCGAGAAGCAGCTCACCGGTACCACAGGGCCCACCCCTCGGTCAGCCGGACCAGCCCGTCTCCAACCTGGCTGCGGAGCTAATCGTTGAATATAATAAGCTAGCTGCCCATATTGAGGAATTCAGGAGGAGATTTGGGGACGTGCTAGAGAGCGTTGGCATGCCATGCCCCCATGTCCCCAGGTTCCACTCCCGGACTACAACCTCAGCAACCCTAGCTACCTAGCCAGTCCTCAACAGGGACTCCAACAAGAACTTCCTCCAGACACTGACTTTGCTTGGGACAACTCGTGGGACTTCCCCACCGGGAGCCTGAAACCAGACCAAGAGAGTCGAGTCCCCAGCCCCGAAGGCGGGTCACCCACCACTGGCAAATACTCCCCGAGGACGGCTGATGCATCTGGGGGGCCATTGACTACAACGGACCTGGCACAACTCCCTGACCAACCAACTCACCGACCAGAAACCCGTTGCTCACCTCCGGCTGAGGGCATGGTTCGGGACTGTCAGTTGAGCTTGGGTGGTCCACTGGCGCTGGCTGATTCATCGGTGGCTGATCTGGACATCTCGGCCGTCCTGGCCCTTCCCCGGAACCCTCGTGCCCGCCGACGCCGCGCCGCGAAGCTGGGGGCCAGCTGGAGCTGGAGCGGCCCAACATGGCGGCTGGCCTTGAGGACGCCCTCCTGTGCCATGCCTGGGCCCGGTGAGGAAGCAGGACCCGGATCCAGTCACCCACCGGAAGTCCCGCCCCGGAGGACCCTGCCTCAATGAGGACCATGCGCCTGGATCCGGGAGAGGAACTGAACCCGATTGCTGCCACCCACCAGAAGTCCCTCCCTTGGAGGACCAGGCCTCCAGTATGGACCCGCCCCCGAAGCAACAAGCTCCCCGGAAGAGGAGACGACGCCGTCGGAGGGGGAAGAGCAGGACTGCGCTCGAAGCACGAGTGGCTCCTTCCCGTGAAGTACGAGCCCCCAGAGCTGAGCCTCCTGCCACCCCGCCGATGAAGAGACGACCCCTATCGGAGGGGGCTGGGCCTCAGAAGTCCCCTCGATCCAGGACTCTTCAGAGTTCTCCGCAGAAGGGGACTCTCAGAGCCCTTGGAACAAAGTGGAGGAGGCCCGGAAGGACTGGCACTGATGCTCCCAGGAGGTTCCCTGCCAGGACCTTCTGGAATGCCAACTTCAGCCGCAGAGTGCCTCGGTGGTGAACCCCCAACCCAGGAACACTGGTATCTTGGTAAGGGAGAGCGGCCCCACAGGCTTGTGGGGACCGCCCCCCAACGGACTTGGGACCTCCAATGACATTGTCGGACCCGTGGGACCCTCCTAGGCTCCCCTCGTTCGATGGTCGAGCCACTGCTGGCTAGACCTTGGAGGGTTCATGGACCCCTGTTGGCCATGAGCTCTGGTCTCTCCTCCCCTATCTTAGATGTAGTACCTACCTCTTGTGTTGTACTGTTTTGTTTGTGCACTTTGTATTTTATGTTCAAGCTGTAAACCGCTCCGAGCCTACGGGGAGTGGCGGTATAGGAAGTTTGAAGTATAAATAAATAAATAAAATATGTGACCACTCCACTTCTTGACCGGCCTCAGACTGGACAATCTTTCTATGTCCACACTGCTGACCTCCAATCCAAGGAAACCTTGAAGTTACCTCAGCAACTTCACGTTTATTGGCAGGGTACTGTCTCACCCCTTCACCATTTAACTGACTGGGTTTTAAAACTTCTCAGTGACCACTTGACCACGCTGCCACCATTTATCCGGCTGACCACTGACTTTGAGGGCCACCACTAATAAAAGAATCAGGAGAGGTGTTTTCCTTTTAAGATGCAAACAATTTATTTTGACACAAATGGGTACAATCTTGGTTGGTTTCAAACTTCCTTAGAGGCACAACTTTTTCTGTTACATAACACAATGGGGACCTATTATAGGGTTTCCACTAAACCTCTATAAACCCCTGCAACTTTAACTAGGGTCTCTATACCCTTTAACTGGACTGCTCACTAGCAGACCTTAAGACACACACTAACACTGGACCGTTCTCTTTCAGTCCTTAGGACACTCTAAACTAGAACATAACTCCTCCCCCTCTCATTTGGCAGTTGGCTTCCCGCTCTCTTCCAACTGTAGAATTCAAACCTGAACATTCTACTAGCCTCTAGCCCTGGTTGCCATGGCGACAGCTCTTCTAAGCTTCTGCCATGCCTCCCTTCTGTTTCACCCACAGAAACAAACCATAGAACATTCAAAACAACATACATTTTAACACATGTCACACAACATTTACACACAAATAATCAACATCATTACACTTACGAATTTCTTACGAATCATTTCATTTTCATAACTTTTTTCTCATGCCTAGTAGCCAGCCACAGCCAGCCAGCCCTTTACGTCAGTAAGTAATGATAAAATAAAATGATTGATTGCATCTGCAAAAAGGAATAAGCAGATTGCTGTGTCTTGTGGGTCCACTCCAACACAGTAGAGGAAGCAAATGGATGTCAGGAGAGTTTGGATGGTGCCTTTCTGCCCGGAAGAAGGGGGTCAGTCTAGATATCCTTTGATGGGGTCTCTACTATGATTTCTGTTCACCACTAATTTAACACAGTTTGTGCCACACAAACAAAGTTTCTGGAGTAGAACCATGCATTGTATTGTCTTAATGTCTTTGCATATCTATTCCCCCCCAGCAAGACACTCATTTTAGCTCAAACTAGCTGTGCCGTGCCACGCGTTGCTATGGCCTATAGTAAGAATTTTTGAAGTAGCGGTAGATATCTGGACTATTATGAAAGAGAGATACCTACCTATTCCTCCCCCTTTCCCCCTTCCCCTTTCTCTCCTTTCTTCCTTCTCTACTTTCTTTTATTCCTTCTTTCACTCTTTGGTTTCATCCTTCCTCCTCTCCTTCCCCCCATCTCTTCTTTTTCATCTCTTTTCTTCCCTCCCTGTTTCCTTCCTTCTTTCACTTTTTATTTCCTTTTCTCCTCCCTCCCTTCTTTACCTCTTTCCTGTCTTTCCTTTCCTTTTCCTTTTCTTTCTACTTTCTCTTCTTCCTTCCTTTGGTACCTCCTTCCTTCCTGCCTGCCTGCCTGCCTTCCCTCTTTCCTTCTTTCTCACCTTTCTTCTCTCCTTCCTTCCTGCCTTCCCTCTTTCCCACCTTCCTTCTCTCTTTCCTTCCTTCCCCCTTTCCCTCTTGCATTCCTTTCCTTTTCCCCTCCCTCCTTTCTTCTCTCCTTCCTTCCTGTCTGTTCTCCCCTAATACCATGCTGGAGTCCCTTCTAATTCTATTCTATGAGTGTATTTAAAATAGTAATATATAGTAGTAACTTTGTATTATGTTAGTATGTATGTATGTATGCGTGTGGAGTGCGGATATGTGGCAGCTTTCTGATTGGTTCCCACTGTGGTATTATTTGCATTTGGCTTCTGATTGGCCAGCTTCAACATTCTAAGACTCTGAAGTGGCTGAGAGGGGAAAGGCAAGGGCCTGACGCTGTTAGAAATGGTGATTGGTTGCCACTGTGGTGTTATTTGCATATGGGTTCTGATTGGTGCACCTCAGCATTCTAACATTCTGAAGTGGCTGAGAGTGGAAAGGCAAGGGCCTTGGTGGCATCTTCTCCTTTTTTTTTAGGATTTGGGATTCGTAAGTTATTTTTAGTTTTCTTAGTTTTTTTATTTTTGTTGGTCACACCTTGCATTGTGAGAGGTTTTTCTGCCAAATTTGCTGTGATTCGGTTCAGTGGTTCTTTTGTTTACTTCAGCTTCATTACGGACAGAGTATTTATATATATATATACAGTATATATATATATATATATATATATATATATAGAGAGAGAGAGAGAGAGAGAGAGAGAGAGAGAGAGAGAGAGAGAGAGAGAGAGAGAGATTTACTTAGATGTTGGATAATGTTTCTCTTCCCTTAACTTGTTGGTGTAGAAGTTCTTGGAAAGTGAGGAACTGAACACGGAAAAAACCTGAGCGTTGCTATGAAATATTCAAAGTGAAGCATCCAATGAAGCGTAGAACAATAGTTGCTAAATAGATTAACTTTAATTTTCTGTTGTTGTTTCTCTGCCTCATATGCTGTTGTAGACAGAAAAAGCAACTGCATGTTCTCAATTATACCCATGCCCCTTCTGTAATTATAAGAATTGGGGGCTGCTTAATTTCAGCAGATGGATTATTGACAGAGCTTCCTCCATCAACTTACTTAAACAGTGGAATGTTACATTTAATTCAACTTACAGAGAATCCAGAGGAAAATAATGCAGTCTTCTAAATGAATCTACTCTTCAAGATGTACTTTTCCCCTAGTGTGTGGGTTTAAAGGTATAAAGAGCTCTCCAAAGAAAATAAAATGAAAGCAAAGTCTCCACTTAGGTATTTTCTTCAAACACTTTTCTCTACTTGCAGTGTCAACAAGAATGAAAACTAGCTTCTTAATTATGACTGAACCAAAAGTAAATCAATGCTTTTCTCCCCACCACTAACTATCTGAAGTGACCTCCTTTTAGGAGCAATTTTGGACACATTAAAGGATTTGGCTAAAAATGCTTGCTTCAATTGAAAATAAACTTCATGAGCTCTATTTATGTTTTCTTGCAGTTTTATGGTGCAAGAAAACTGCAAGAAAATTCAGCTAAATGTCACCTAAAATTCCATACTGCTTACAATCACCCATTCTAATATATCCCATAAGGGTTCAGAAGAATTGAAATTGGCCCCTTAACTCCTATCCCATTGCCCATTCAGTTATTTTTCTTCTTCCTTGACTTTGCTGCACTTTGTTGCACTGATACTAAATTCACTTTAGGTATGTTAAATATGAAGTACAGATGATTCTTGATTTTAAGAAGGAAGCTTAATAAGTTTGATAAATGCTAGCTAGAATGATCTACCATAACATATTCCATAATAAAGTAAATCAAATTGTGATACGTTGTCACGAACACTCAAATTTAGGCAGATGGTCCTTAATGACTGGCTTTATCAAATATTTGGAAGAGGATGCTTTTAGCTTCTTCCAGCTAAAGATGAGGTAAGCCAAGTTCCCTTGAAAAAAGCAACCTGTAGTTTTGGGTTTGTAGGCAGAAGGAAGACATAGAATTTAGCTATGTGCCTTTGAGTTAATTCAGATTTACAGTGACCCTGCCATAGGGGTTTCTATAAAAGATTTATTTGAAGAAAGTTTGCCACTGTGACTTGTGCAAGATACACCAGTGACTAACTCATGGAGCTGATTTAGGTTAACACAACCTTGAACTGCATTAACAAAAGTTGCTGTTGCTCTGGAGTTTCCTTGAGAATCTGGACCAAATCTTTAGGCCATGTAATAATAATACTAATAAACTTTATTTATATTCCTCTCCGCACACCCCGAAGGGGACTCAGTGTGGATTACATTACACATACGGCAGACAGTCCCTGCCAGATTGACATACAATTACAATACAGTTGTACAGACAAACAGACAAACAGGTACAGACACTTGTACAATTAGAAGGATCTTTCCATCTGGCTACATTCTGAAGGGTGCAGTCGCTCCATTACGTCACAAGGGGGTGCTGTTGATTCATCCTCAGACGAGAGCCTGGTTCCGCATTCCACTTCGGTAGCCAATCTTCCTTATTTGTTGTTATTTGTTATAAGTCCTTAAAAATCCTTCCCCGCTATGCGGTACCTATTTTATCTACTCACAGCCGGCTTTGTTTTTGATCTGCTAGGTAAACAGTAGGCATGAGAAAAAAGTTATGAAAATGATTCGTTTCGTAAGAAATTCGTAAGAAATGCTACTTTCGAGCGTTCCGCACCTGGAACGCCAACCAGGAAGTGGACTTTCTTTTTAGAACCTCGGGGCCAGGATTTTCTTAAGTGTCGTTATTAGGTCGTAAGGGGGCATAAGGGGGCACCCTCCTTCTCTCTCACCACCCTCCCGCCTCCCTTGCCAATATTATGGCAAGGCAAGCCCTAAACTCGCTCCTTCCCTCGGCTGGAAGGAAGCCTGGAAAAAATGTAAACAGAGAGGATTACTCAGAAGTAAATCTGCAAAGGAGGGCACTTTGGATGAAGGGCCCTCCTTTGCAGATTTACTTCTGAGTAATCCTCTGTTTACATTTTTCCAGGCTTCCTGCCTCTCCTGCCTGCCAGCCAGGATCTAAGGCATCAAAGAGTATTGGGGTGAGAAACCAACCTAATGTATAATAGAATGAATGCTACTGTAAGTGCCACTGCTTAATATTATAAGTAATCCAACTGGTCATACCTAATTCCATGCACATGCAATAATACAGCAGTAATAACAATAACAAGAGGTAAAATTCAAACCCGAAGTATTCTGAGTGGTCCCTGCCTCATGCAAACGGGCAGGGCTCATGCGGTGCAAACGGTGCAAACGGAAATTAGCCCGGGGAAAGCCAGCTTGGGAGCACACACATACATATTCTTGGGAGGGGGATTTGTTGCAGAATCCCGGCCTCATAGAGAAGATTCTGCAGCAACCCCCAAGAATATGTATGTGTGTGCACCCAAGCAGAAAACGCTGTCTTTTCCGGGCTAATTTCCCGGGCTCACAAAGAAGAGCCCGTTTGCACCGCATGAGGCAGGGACCACTCAGAACACTTCGGTTTGAATTTTACCTCTTCTTATTCCCATTGTTATTACTGCTGTATTATTGCATGTGCATAGAATGTAGGTATATGACCAGCCTGGGCAAACTTGGGCCCTCGCTCCCTCGGGATCGGGGTGAGAGAGAGGCAGCGAGGAGCGAGGGGGGGGCTCCTCCTCCTTTTCTTTTGCTGCTTCCAAGAATAGAATACCCCCTCCCTCCCTCCTTCCCTCCCTCCTTCCTATTTGGAATTCAGTGTGATTGATTCAAGTTTTGGCCTACAACTCCCAGAAATCCCAGCCAATTTACCAGCTGTTAGGATTTCTGGGAGTTGTAGGCCAAAACCATCTGGAATGCATGCTCTGGCATACGAATTACTAACGAATTTCGTTAGTACTTAAGTTACATTTCGAAATTTTTGGGAAATTTTTGTAAGTCTTCCTTTTACTAATCAACCCCCATTTGATTTACGATTCACCATTTTAGGATTCTAAACCATGCCGAGGAAACAGTGGACAGGGCTCACAGCTTGGTGTCCAAACCAGCCCGGGAATCGAACTTGCAACCGTCAGATTGCAACACAGCTGTTGTTACCACTGTGCTATCTCTCCGGCCCTGTAAATAGTTGGGATGGTTCTGAGATGGAACTGACCACACTGTTTACATGGCTATCCTGTATTTACCAGGCTTGGGTGGCCTAGGGACACAGGCTGACACTTATCCGTTCCTTCCATTCTCATTATAGCAGCAGCCACTGCATGCAAGCTGGCTGGTGGCCATTAATCTTTGGCTGGAAAGACACTGGCCAAGGTACAAGAGCATTCAAGAGAGAAAAGGGGTGATTTTTCCTTTCCCTCTCCCCTCACTCATCACTTTGACACCCCAACCAACATCACTCCAAGTGACGAATGATAGCCACCAGACATTTTGTGTCCAGTGGCTGCTGATATGATGAGAACAGGAGGGGAGGTAGTAAATTTGGCCACCTTGTGTCCCTTCAAGCCTGGTGAATGCAGGATAGTTATCCAGCAGTGGTGGACCTGGTTCAACTCTGCCAGATAGTCAGTATAGTTAGAACTCCTTCCCACTGCAGTGGCCCAGAAATTGTCAGCAAGAACCATCCTGGAGCCAATCTGGAGTTCAGATGGGCCCTGGGAGAGTATACATGTAGGAGATTTGGTACGGTATCTTTCCTTCTACTTGTATTCCATTCATATAGAAGTGGAAATGTTATAGTATGCTTCCATACACATCAGTATAAGATTCTTCTCATCAATTTTTCAATGTTAAAAACATTTTTGCACATTTTTGAATATTTTTGAATAATCTTTCCATCCCTAAATGTAATTGATTATACGAGGGCAGGTCAATAAGTCCGTGACTTTTTGAATAAAACACAGGTTTTTGCATAAAAAATAATTTCATTTTTCAACATAGTCTCCTTTGAGCTCTATACACTTTGTACAATGTTTCTCCATTTTTTTTTATTCTTTCCAAAAAAGAGAGTTGTTGAGGTCATCAAAATAGGTATTTGTTTGTGAGATGATTTCATTGTTGGAGTCAAATCTCTTTCCGCTGAGCCATTTCTTCAGGTTTGGAAACAAGAAATAGTCACTTGGGGCTAAATCCGGATAATAGGGCAGATGAGGGAACAATTCATATACCAATTCATGGATTGTTGCCATGGAAACTGCACATGTTTGAACCCTTGCATTGTCCTGGTGCAAAAAAACGTTTTTCTTGGTCAAATGTGGTCGGTTTTTCTCTCTCCAAATCCTCATTAAATGAACCCAATAAGTTAGCATAATATTCGCCATTCATTGTTTTGCCCTTTTGAAGCTAGTCAATGTGGATTATACCGTGTGCATCCCAAAAAACGGTCGCCATGACTTTATTGGCTGACAAACCCACCTTGGCCTTCTTTGGCGCTTATTCACCCTGAGAAACCCACTGTTTTGACTGCTGTTTGGCCTCATCCACGGTTACGAAACGGCACAAAAACCTGTCCATATTGTGGTTGAACAATGCCAAACACTCCTGCAAAATTGTCACAAGATTGTGTTTGTGGTCGATTGTGAGCAAACGCGGCACCCATCTTGCGGAAAGCTTTCTCACACCCAACTGATAATTTAAAATTGAAACCACTGAGCCATGTGAGATGCCTATGGCTTCCACAATCTCTCACACTTTCAATCTTTGATCGGCCAACACCATATCATGAATTTTTTCAATTGTTTAGGGTGTAGAGACCTCAACTGGGCATCCAGAACGTTTGGCATCATCCGTGCTTGTATGGCCACAATGAAATTCAGTAAACCACTATTTTACCATTGAAATTGATGGTGCAGAGTCTCCATAGTATTTATCAAGCTTAGCCTTGGTTTGAGTGATGGTTTTATTCCGCAAAAAATAATGCTTAATGAGCACACAAAATTCACTTTTTTCCATTTTCTCCTCAAATTACACGGTAATCTGCTATCAATGGCTGTCAAACACAAACTAAATGACGCAGCTTGTTCAAATTTTGACAGGAGTCAACTGACAGGTGCCTGTTGAGAGGAGCAGTGTTGCCCTTTTCAGTTAAGAGATGAGAAATTCAAAAAGTCACGGACTTATTGATCCGCCCTCGTACATGCTATGTGCTATTAAAAAACCTAGTTATATTTTGTGTCAACCTCAGAAAAATCCTGGATTTACATTATTTAAACATTCCAATGGACCCTTGCAGCAAACATGAGCTTTGTGTATACAATATGCCTTGCAGCCTGTGAACAGCTTGTAAAGAAAGTGATTGACATTAGGAAAGCTCTTCCCTGGACAATTAATCAAGAAGGCTTTAGATTTAAGATATTATCTCTTTCACAATTGTCTGGGATACTGTTTGAATGTTCCATTCGGTGTTTAAGAAATGGCATGAGGACAAAGGGTATTAGGCAGCCAGACTGAATCACTCTGGAATTGCAACTGATGGTGTATTGATTTACAGAAAAGATTGCCGAAATATTGTTAAGAGATGAGAGCATAAAACCAGGATGGAAGCTAATTCCAAGCAAAACTAATGGGATGTGTAATGTTTTAGGAGATGAAATGACTTGCCGAGCTTGGTGGTAATCTTGTGGGAACATTTTCAGCTGGTCAATTCATTTCAATTCTTAAAATGTGGTTTTGGATTTGTTGTGGCCTATTTGCAATAGATCCAACAGTATCTGATTGTGTTAAGTGTAAAATAGAGAAATCTATATATATAATTTTGGTGAGTCCGTCTAAGGTCGTATATAGACAAAGCAACTATGGCTCGCAGAAGCACCAAACATGGCAGCCTACTCGACCATTACACTCGCTACAGACAACCGCAAAAAAACCCGCCCGACATACCTCCCAGCACCCAAAAAACGATCCCCAAAAATTGCCAACGGAACTCCCACCCGGCCACTTCGCTGCCAGCGAACGTTTAGAACGCCGCACATGGCAGCCAGAGCGCCTCCTCCGCCTCCTCCTTTGATCAGGAAGAGCGGCGGGGGACCTGGAAGGAGGGAGGAAACCCTCCCCCTCCCCAGCCCCCCCCCTCCCCCCGCCACCCCCTCGCCGCCCGGTTTAACGGAGCGGCGAGGGGCGTGGCCAGGGCGGGGACCCGCCCACCCCTCCCCAGCCCCTCCACCCCCCTCCCCAGCCCCTCCCACCTCCCCCCCCACCCCCCGCCCCGGTTTAACGGAGCGGCGCGGGGCGTGGCCAGGGAGCGGGGACCCGCCCACCCCTCCCCAGCCCCTCCCACCTCCCCCGCCACCCCCTCGCCGCCCGGTTTAACGGAGCGGCGAGGGGCGTGGTCAGGGCGGGGACCCGCCCACCCTCCCCAGCCCCTCCCACCCCCTCCCCAGCCCCCCACCTCCCCCGCCCACCCCCCTCCCGCCCGGTTTAACGGAGCGGCGAGGGGCGTGGCCAGGGAGCGGGGACCCGCCCACCCCTCCCCAGCCCCTCCCCACCTCCCCCGCCCCCCCCTCCGCCCGGTTTAACGCGAGGGGCGTGGTCAGGGGCGGGGACCCGCCCACCCCCTCCTCAGCCCCTCCCACCCCCTCCCCAGCCCCTCCCACTCCCCCCGCCACCCCCTCCCGCCCGGTTTAACGGAGCGGCGAGGGGCGTGGCCAGGAGCGCCGGGACCCGCCCACCCCCTCCCCTCCCCCTCCCACCTCCCCCGCCCACCCCCCTCCTGCCCGGTTTAACGGAGCGGCGAGGGGGCGTGGTCAGGGCGGGACCCCGCCCACCCCCCAGCCCCTCCCACCCCTCCCCAGCCCCTCCCACACTCCCCGCCACCCCCTCGCCGCCCGGTTTGCGGAGCGGCGGCGTGGCGGGCAGGAGCGGGGACCCGCCCACCCCCTCCCCAGCCCCTCCCACCTCCCCCGCCACCCCCTCCCCGCCCGGTTTAACGGAGCGGCGAGGGGGCGGTCAGGGCGTGGTCAGGGGCGGGACCCGCCCACCCCTCCCCAGCCCCTCCCACCCCTCCCCAGCCCCTCCCCCTCCCCCGCCACCCCCCCCCGCCCGGTTTAACGGAGCGGCGGGGCGTGGCCAGGGAGCGGGGACCC